>JAKVIS010000972.1:0-44483 GCA_033119425.1 Bufotes viridis
AAAAATAAACTAAAAATGAAAATTATAAAAACGCAGATGTGTTTTCGATGCGTTTTTATCAAAACGCCCAAATGGCCCCTGGTTGGTTCAGATATATTGCTTTGGAGGCAGCAGAACGTTGGGCATCAAATGGATTCGGAAAGCCGATTAATAATTGTAAGTATTATTCGCGATATATGACATAACTTAAAGCTGAGTTCCTATTGAGTTTTATTGCTAGAATATAACGTATATTCTAGCAATACAACAACCATTAGAACTCAGCTCTTAGTTGAATTCGCAATGCGATTAATGCAGGTTATATTATCGCATTGAGAATTCAACTTAGATCTGAGTTCCTACGATTGTTAAGTAGTTGTTAGAATATAACGAAGATTGAGAATATAGCGCTAAATTCTCAATCTTCGCTATATTCTAGCAATACAAACCATTAGGAACCCATCTCTAAGTTGAATTCGCAAATAAGATGTCCCAAACTATTCACCGGGCGAATAGTTCCCGACGAACATAGCTTGTGCGCGCTCGTCGCGGCGGGCGAACATATGCGATGTTAGGTCCACCCCCATCATTGAGTAAACTTTGACCCTGTACCTCACAGTCAGCAGACACATTCCAGCCAATTAGCATACCCTCCTCCCAGACCCTCCCATCTCCTGGACAGCATCCATTTTAGATTCATTCGGAAGCTGCAGTCTTAGTGAGAGGAGGGAGAGTGTAGTTGCTGCTGATTTAATAGGGAAATTGATAGCTAGGCTAGTGTATTCAGTGTCCACTCCAGTCCTGAAAGACTCATCAGATCTCTGCTGTAAGGACAGCGTCCTGACAGCACCCCCAAAAAGCCCTTTAGGCTAGTACATCAGTCTCCCTCCCAGACCCTCCCACCTCCTATCAAAAAGCAAGGACGGCATCCATCTTAGATTCATTCTGAAGCTGCAGTGTTAGTAGTTGTAATCGTAATGCGATTAATATAACCTGTATTAATCGCATTGGGATTACAACTTAGATTCAGTTTCTAACGTTAGTATTGCTAGAATATAACGAAGATTGCGAATATAGCACTATATTCTCAATCTTCGTTATATTCTAGCAATACAACCATTAGAACTCAGCTCTAAGTTATAATCGCAATGCGATTAATACAGGTTATATTAATCAGTATTGCGTAATTCAATCTTAAAAGTGTAAACTTACCAGGCCTGGGGAACCATAAACACGTAATACATGGCTATTTCAACTAACGAAGCCAATGTTGCCTGTAATAAGGACAGAGAACGGCATCACCATACCTGCAGTTGTGACAGGAAATAAACTTAAGGTCGTGATAAACTATATATTCTGCAACATTAGTCGTGATAGGACTTGTCGTGTCTGTGGACGTGACAGACTTCGTAAATTGCGCTTTATTACTGTACCTCCTACTGGAAGACGGCCCGATACCCAGGACTTAGGCCCGTCACCAACACCCTCAGCCCGAGTTTGTAGATTAAGTAAGCATACCTGTAATGAAGACCTAATGTACATACAATACCTGCAGCTATGACAGGAAATAAGCTTAAGGTCATAATAGACTACGTATGCTGTTGCAGTAGTCGTGATAGGACTTATTGTGTCTGTAATAGAGATGTCGCGAGCATAAAATTTTCCGTTCGTGAACGGCGAATGCAATTTATGCAAAATATTCGCGAACATGCGAACAGTGGCTAACCACCATAGATTTCAATAGACAGGCAAATTTTAAAATCCACAGGACTCTTTCTGGTCACAATAGTGATGGGAAAGTTGTTTCAAGGGGACTAACTGTAACGCACCAAATTGGATCAGTTAGGATCTCAACTGCGGAGTCCTTGACATCCACTCCTGTCACACTACTTGAGTGTTGATGGAGTCTTTTGCGGTTGCTCAGTGTGTACCCCAGGCGGCTCTCTCAGTCTTAAGCGGAGAGTATGGGGTAACAAAATCATGTACCGCTGCACTAAAGATAGAGTGTAAAACTAATAGTGAGGAAAGTTCGTTTTAGGAATCAGAGTACAGATTAAAGTTCATGAATAACAGCTCTAGGCAACGCTCAGAAATCCCAGGCCTGCAGTACTAATAGTCACCACGCGAGTCCCTTCCTTTCAGTGAGCAATGTCAGTGAACAAAATGACAGGCTGATACTTGTTGTTAGAAGTCATGCAGGGATCCTGCAGTGGTGGAGCTGGATAAGGTAGGTGAGGGTTTCTCCTGGAGGTTCAGAGTTGCAGGTAGTTAGAGCTTGCGCCCTCGTGGTGAATGGAGCAGGCAGGGTGCGCACTCCATTAGTGGAACACCCTGTGCAGCACCTGGCTCCTATTTATTGACCAAGTGTGGATGGGCGGAGCCACCTTAGACGGCCCAGCGGCCACTGCTTCCAGCCTGGGAGGCAAACAGCGATCGTTGTCATGGTTACACAGGGCATGGATCCAGGCTGGAGCGCAAACCACCGTATTCTTACAGTACCTCCCTTAAGGGGACCCTCTCCGGGTACCCCAGTAGGGGAGGGTCGGTCGGGAAATCTCCTGTGGAACAACCTTGGAGTCTGGGTGCTTGGACGTCTCGCACATCTTCCCAAGAGTCATCCTGAGACCCAGTAACCCTTCCATCTAACGAGGTACTGATCCTCCCCGTCTTCTTTCTGGAGTCGAGAAGCTGCTCAACCTCAAATTCCTCCTCACCACGGACATCTATCGGGGAGGGTTGAGGAACCCGTGAGGGGAACGGGCTAGGTCTAAACGGTTTTAGCAACGATACATGGAATGTGGGATGTACCTGTAGTCGAGGAGGAAGGGTAAGTCTCACCGTGTTGGGATTGATAATTCTTTCTATCAGAAACGGACCCAAAAATTGCCTACCCAGTTTCTTAGCAGGTACCCCCAACCGAAGGTTTCTTGACAGCCATACCGAGTCTCCAACCTGATAAGGAGGATTTTCTTCTGTGACGGTCGAGTAGATCTTCTGCCCTTCCTTTGCCCGTTGGAGGCTGTCTTTCAGCATCATGAGGGTTGTTTGCAAGGTAGTTACATAATCATCTGTGGCAGGAACGCTTGTAGGAAGGCTGATTTCAGGGAGAGACCTAGGTGGAATCCATAATTAGCAAAGAATGGACTATGTAGAGTGGAGGAATTTACAGAATTGTTGTAAGTTAATTCGGCAAGAGGGAGTAGGCTTTCCCAGTCATCTTGAAGGAATGAGCAGTGACATCTGAGAAATTGTTCCAGACATTGGTTCACCCTTCCGCCTGCCCGTTAGTTTGGGGGTGGTAGGCGGTAGACATTCTATGGTCGATTTGGAGTCTAAGACAAAGTGCTCTCCAAAATTTGGATATAAATTGTGAACCCCTGTCTGATATAACTTGGGTAGGGATTCCATGTAGTTTTAATGACATTGGACAGAAAGGCCTCGGCAGTTTCACTGGAGGAAGGTAATTTTTTGAGGGCGATGAAGTGTGCCATCTTAGTTAGTAGGTCTACTACAACCATGATGGTGTTGTTTCCTCTGGAGCGGGGAGTTCTACAATGAAGTCCATTGAAACCCATTCCCAGGGTCTGTTGGGATAGGAAGACTCATAAGAAGGCCATATGGTCGATTTCTATCACTTTTGCATGAGGCACATGTCTCACATGTGGAAACATATTGCTTAATTTCTTTGGTCATTTTTGGCCACCAGAAGTTCCTGCGCATCAGGTTTATGGTTTTGGCAATGCCAGGGTGTCCCGCGAGGGGTGTGTCATGGCAGAGTTTGATTACCTGGGTGGTGAGAGGAGTTGGTATGTACAGTAGGTTGTTTTTGTAGAGGAAACCCCGCTGGTCTTTCAGAAGTCCCGGGGGATGTTAGCACAGTCAATTTTCAGAGCATCCTTAAGCTGGGTTTCCAACTGATGGTGGCGAGGATAATTTTGTTAGGTGGTATAATGCATGTGGGGCTGTGACTGCGGCGCCGGCATTCAGCCAGACGTGATAAGGCGTCAGCCTTCCCATTTTTTGAGCCTGGTCGATAAGTAATTTGAAAGTCGAATCTGTCAAAAAACTCCACCGTACCTGACGTGCTGACAGTGTTTTTACTGGTTTTCAGGTATTGTAAATTACGGTGATCCGTGTATATTGTGATGGGGTGTGTTGAACCTTCAAGTAGGTGCCTCCAGTTCTCTAGGGAACATTTTATGGCAAGAAGTTCCTTTTCCCTATGGGGTAGTTGATTTCAGCTGTGTTTAGAGTCTGGGAGTAAAACCCGACAGGATGTAGTGGGGATGAGAAGGAGTTCGCTGGGACAGAACAGCTCCTATGGCTGCCTGTGATGCATCTACTTCCAGCACAAAGTGATAGTTTGGATCTGGAATGGTCAGAATTGGTGCTGAAGTGAATTTGTCTTTAAGTAACTCAAAAGCTGATTGGGCCTCCATGGACCAAACAAATTTCAGTATTGACACTAGTTAATCTGGTTAGGGGTTTGATGGTAGCGGAGAAGTCTTTGATGAATTTCCTGTAGAAGTTCGAGAACCCTATGAAACGCTGGAGGGCTTTCCTAGAGTCCGGAATCGGCCAGTTTTGGATGCAAGTGATCTTTGACTGATCCATCTGAATTCCCTTGGGTGAGATTATATAACCAAGGAACGGAAGGGTAGTAGTCTCGAATATACACTTTTCTGGTTTGACATATAAGTGATGGACGCTTAATCGCGCAAGTACCCAACGGACGTGTTTCCTGTGATCTTGTAGGTTATCGGAGTAGACCAATATGTCATCTAGATAGATGACAACACATACATCTAGTAGATCCCTAAATATGTCGCTGATAAAGTTTTGGAATGTGGCAGGGCATTGCACAAGCCGTAAAGGCATTACCATATACTCAAAGAGTCCGCACCGGTGCGGAAAGCAGTTTTCCATTCATCCCCGGTTCTAATCCTAATCGTTGTATGCGCCTCTCAAGTCCAGTTTAGTGTAGATAGTTGATGTTTGAAGTCTTTCAATAAGCTCGGATATTAGCGGCAGGGGGTACCGGTTTTTGATTGTTATTTTATTTAATGCTCTGTAATCAACGATGGGTCTGAGGCTCAAGTCTTTGTTCCTTACGAAGAACATACCTGCGGCTGCAGGGGAGGTTGA
This sequence comes from Bufotes viridis, assembly GCA_033119425.1. NCBI lineage: Eukaryota > Metazoa > Chordata > Amphibia > Anura > Bufonidae > Bufotes > Bufotes viridis. The sequence goes on from JAKVIS010000972.1 coordinate 5,125, forward strand.
AGGCCGAATGAATCCCTTCCTTAAGTTCTCTTCGAGATACTGTTTGAGGTGGTCAAGTTCTGGTTGTGCCAATGGGTAGATTCTTCCTGTGGGTATTTCACTGCCCGGCAGCAGGTCTATGGGGCAATCGTAGGGTCTATGGGGCGGTAGGGTTTCCGCCATCTTTGCACTAAATACCTCCGAAAACTCTGAGTATTGGGTAGGGACCTGGTTCACCCCTACATGCATGAGAGTTTTAATAGGGAAACAGGTCTCCCTGCAATAACGTGAGGTAAACCCACTCTCCCTGTTCCCATAGGAGAACTGGTTGATGTAACCGAGCCATGGCAAGCCTAAAATGATGGGGAACTAAGGGGAGTGTATGACATCAAAGGATAAAAATTCTGTGTGGTTATTTTCGCTTGTCACCAAAAGGGGTTGAGTCTGGCTATGGATAGGTCTAGAGGTTGTACCATCAATAAAACTCACGGATATCGATACATCTTTCTCTTGTATGGGGAATTTTATTTCTCTCTACTAGATGCTTATCGATAAAATTCCCTGAAGCTCCCGTGTCCACCATTGCATCAACGATAGTTCGGTTTTGGTCCCACTGTAAGGTAAGAGACGTATAAATGTAACCACTTGTGTTGTTATCTTTTCTGCCTAAGTTACAGAACGTCATCATTTTACCTTCATGTTTCTTTCTTATGGCAGGACATCCATCAACCGAATGGTCAGCCGACGCACAGTATAAGCAGAGGTTGAGGTTCCGTCTCCGGGTCTCTCTCTCTCAGTCAGAGGACCAACGAATTGCCCCAATCTCCATCATCTCTGCTACAGGATCCGGCTGGTCTGTCTCGGGGTGGGTGTAAACCCTGAGACTCTCTCGGCCCTACGCTCCCTTAAGCGCCTGTCAATGGTGGTGACCTTCTGCATCAAGGCGCCGAGTGTATGTGGCAGCTCTCCGCGGGCTAACTCATCCTTCAGGGCCTCAGATAGACCGAGACGGAACTGATTTCTAAGAGTGAGATCATTCCATTCAGTCTCACGGGCCCAACGAGTGTATTCCGCAATAAAGTCCTCAACGGGTCGCCTCCCTTGCTTTAGGGTGCGAATGGCGGTCTCCGCAGTCAGCTGCTTGTTGTGGTCCTCGAGAAGGAGGGCCATTGTTTCAAGAAATTATGGAAAGGGAATTCAAGACCGGGTCTTCCTTTTCTAAATAGGTGTTAGCCCATGCTCTGGCCTCCCCTGAGGTACGAGATCATGGTGAGTACTTTGGTTCTATCGGTAGGATAGGTCCGGGGCGAATCTGAAACATCAGCTTGCACGCATTCAGAATTCGCTGAACTGCTTCCCGGTCTCCTGAGAAAAGTTCAGGTGGACTGACCTTGGGTTCCGGTCCATCGTGGTGGTGTCCTGTGCGCGACGAGACGAGATCTCGCAACGCCTGATTTTCCAATTGGAGATTCTGTACGGTCACGTTAAGGGTTTCCACCCTCTCAGTGAGGGCGACCATGTGCCGCGCGAGCCCGCTGGATCCATGAGGGTTCCACTAATATGTAACGCACTCAAATTGATCAGTTAGGATCTCAACTGCGGAGTCCTTTGACATCCACTCCTGTCACACTACTTGAGTGTTGATGGAGTCTTTTATGGCTGCTCAGTGTGTACCCCAGGCGGCTCTCTCAGTCTTAAGCGGAGAGTATGGGGTAACAAAATCATGTACCGCTGTACTCAAAGATAGAGTGTAAAACTAATAGTGAGGAAAGTTCGTTTTAGGAATCAGAGTACAGATTAAAGTTCATGAATAACAGCTCTAGGCAACGCTCAGAAATCCCAGGCCTGCAGTACTAATAGTCACCAGCGAGTCCCTTCCTTTCAGTGAGCAAATGTCAGTGAACAAAATGACAGGCTGATACTTGCTGTTAGGAGTCATGCAGGATCCTGCAGTGGTGGAGCTGGATAAGGTAGGTGAGGGTTTCTCCTGGAGGTTCAGAGTTGCAGGTAGTTAGGAGCTTGCGTCCTCGTGGTGAATGGAGCAGGCAGGGTGCGCACTCCATTAGTGGAACACCCTGTGCAGCACCTGGCTCCTATTTATTGACCAAGTGTGGATGGGCGGAGCCACCTTAGACGGCCCAGCGGCCACTGCTTCCAGCCTGGGAGGCAAACAGCGATCGTTGTCATGGTTACACAGGGCATGGATCCAGGCTGGAGCGCAAACCACCGTATCCTTACACTAACACCTGGACTGTGGCATGCCGGAGGGGGATCCATGGCAAAACTCCCATGCAAAATTACGTAGTGGACGCAGAGTGTGGTAAGTTGAATTCGCAATGCGATTAATATAGCCTGCATTAATCGCATTGTGAATTCAACTTAGAGCTGGGTTCCTAATGGTTGTATTGCTAGAATATAACGAAGATTGAGAATATAGCACTATATTCTCAATCTTCGTTATATTCTCAACAATACAACCATTAGAACTAGATCTAAGTTGTAATCCCAATGCGATCAATACAAGTTATATTAATCGCATTGCGAATTAACTTAGAGCTGGGTTCCTAATGAGTTTGTATTGCTAGAATTTCTAGCAATACAACCATTAGGAACTCCAGCTCTAAGTTGAATTCGCAATGCAATTAATATAACCTGTATTAATCGCATTGCGATTACAACTACCACACTCTGTGTCAACTAGGTATTTTTCCATGGGAGTTTTGGCATGGATCTCCCTCCGGCATGCCACAGTCCAGGTGTTAGTCCCCTTGAAACAACTTTTCCATCACTATTGTGACCAGAAGGAGTCCCTTTGGTTTTTAAAATTCGCCTGTCTATTGAAGTCTATGGCGGTTCGCACTGTTTGCACCTTCGCGAACATTTGCGGAAGTCCGCGTTTGCCGTTCGCAAACGGAAAATTTTATGTTTGCGACATCACTAGTGGTAACCCTTAACCAGCAGTGGGTGCAAAAGGTCCCACATGAGCTTCCCTCTAACACCCAGAGTGGGGGGACATTCTGCGGGTTCAATACGGGAATCTCGCCCCTTGTACACATGAAATTTGTAAGTGTACCCTGAGGTACTCTCACAAATTTTGTACATTTTGACGCCATACCTCGCTCGCTTAGAGGGAATGTATTGGCGGAAACTGAGTCTCCCCTTGAAAGCAACGAGAGACTCATCAACTGTGACCTCCCTTCCAGGTACATAGGCCTCCACAAATTTGGCCCCAAAGTGATCAATGACTGGCCGTATTTTATACCGTATTTGGCCATAATTTGAACTTTGCGCCGCTCGCCGCGGCAGGCCAATCAAGGTACAGCAACGTCAACAACGCCGCCACTGCCCCCCAATCTAAGGACGGTGATTGGTGGTGTGTTTTCACACCACCGATTACCGTTCCCTTCCGGTTCATCGGATCACTGGGGACCCGAATGGACCGAAACGCAGCAAACCGCAGGTCTGAATTGACGTGCGGTTTGCTGCGATCGCCAATATGGGGAGGGGGGGCTCACAGGACCCCCCTCGGCATTAGAACATGGTTCCTACTGAACTATATCAGTAGGAACCATGTTGCTATCACACCCGGATTGGGCGCAATAACAATTAATACACAAGACGTACCAGTACTTCCTGTGTCCTTAAGAATTCGGACATCAGGACGTACCGGTACGTCCTGTGTCCTTAAGAGGTTAATGTACAGCAGTTAAAACTGCATTTTGGGGTTTTAATGAAAAAAGCTGTGTTTTAGGCCGAAAAAACTGTTGTGCATTCCAATTTATAACAGTCAAATACTCCATTCTTGAATTTTGGTGACAAAATCTGTGTTCTGGGTCCTCAAATCTAGTGTCCATACATAGTATACATATCTACTTTTAAAGTACAGCAGTTAAAAACTGTATTTTGGGGTTTTTCTTGAAAAAAGCTGTGTTTTAGGCCAAAAAAACTGTTGTGCATCCGTCGTTTAAATAATTATTTCCAATATATAGCAGTTCAATACTGCATTTGTGAATTTTGGTGACCAAATCTGTGTTCTGGGTCCCCAAATCTGGTGTCCATACATAGAATAAATATCTACTTTTAAAGTACAGCAGTTAAAAACTGCATTTTGGGGTTTTATTGAAAAAAGCTGTGTTTTAGGCCGAAAAAACAGTTGTGCATCCGGCGTATAAATAATTAATTTCAATTTACAGCAGTGAAATGCTAATTTTCTGTATTTTATTACAAAAATACTTGTTCTTGTTCCACAAACCACTTGTGCATAAAGTGAACTGAAAAATTTTTTACATTTCCGCATAGAAATTGAGAATCAGTGTATTTTGGGCCCAAAAAACATTATTCTGGGTCCACAGAGCATTTTTATGACACGAGCACTGCCTTAGCGAAGGTAATTGTCGACTAGTGGCAGGTAAAGTGACACCGGAGAGAGACCAATCTTTCAGCTTGGTGGGTGAATGCAAATAATGAGAACATCAAATAAGGGACGTGGGCATGGTCGTGGTGGTGTTGGTGGAGCTCTTGTTGCTGGGAGAGGACGTGGCCGTTCAGCTCCAACTACCGCTCCAAGTCAAACACCTTCCTATGGTGCGAGTAGGCGACAGAATCTGCAGTGTTATTTGATAGGCTAAAATGCCACTCTACGGATGGTGAAGCCATAACATGTACAGGCGATAGTAGATTGGGTGGCTGACAGTGCCTCTAGTTCCTTCACAGTATCTAACACCCAGTCCTCTGCAGAAAGCTCAGAGTTGGCACCTGCAGCCCATGCCCATCAGTCTTCCACCTCACCCCCTTGCAAATCAGCTAAGCAGTCAGAGCCCCAAATCATGCAGGAAAGTCTCATGCTTTTTGATGACTCTGTTGGAAGGGTTTCCCTGGCCCATCCTCCTAGCCCTGCCCCAGAAGAGGAAGACCTTGAATGCACCAATGCTCAACCACTTTTGTTGCAGGATAAGGACATGAGAATACCGCCACAAAACATGGTGATGACAAAACACAGGTGCCAACTGCTGTGGCTTTCTGCAATGTGCCGACCGACAAGGAGGGCAGGGGTCATGAATGGGTGGAAGATGATGTGGAGGATGATGAAGTCCTAGACCCAGACTGGACTGAAGGTTGTGCTAGTGAGGCGTGCAGTTCTGAGGAAGAGGCGGTGGTCGCACAGAGGCAACAGCACAGCAAAAGAGGGAGCAGGGTGCAAAAGCGCAGCGGCCATTCTAGAGACAGTACGCCTGCTACTCTCCACCGCACCCAGGCACCGAGCACACCAAGGCCTGCTCCAAGGAGTTCATTGGCGTGGCAGTTATTCACACAATGTCCTGAGTCCTGACGACAAGACACGAGTGGTTTGCATGTTGTGCCATCAGAGCCTGAAGCGAGGCTTAAACGTTCTTAACCTGAGCACAACCTGCATGACCAGGCATCTACATGCAAAGCATGAACTGCAGTGGAGTAAACACCTTAAAAACAAGGAACTCTCTCATGCTCCTCCTGCTCCCTCTTCTGCTGCTGGCTCGGCCTCTCCCTCCACCTCTGGCGTCACCCTGGCACCTGGCGACCAGCAAACAGAGGATGTTCCACCAACACCACCACATACGACACCATCACCAAGCATCTCCACCATGTCACATGGCAGCATTCAGCTGTCCATCTACCAAACATTGGAGAGAAGAAGGAAATACCCACCTACCCACCCTCGAGCCCTAGCCCTGAATGCCAGCATTTCAAAATTACTGGCCTTTGAAATGCTTTCATTCCGTCTGGTGGAGACGGACAGTTTTAAATCACTGATGGAGGCAGCTGTCCCCCAGTCCCTAATTCCCAGCCGCCACTACTTTTCCAGGCGAGCCATTCCTTCCCTGCACAACCAAGTGGAGAATAAATTCAAGGGTGCGCTGAGCAACGCCATCTTTGGCAAGGTCCACATAACCACAGATACATGGACCAGTAAGTACTGCCAGGGTCGCTATATCTCCCTAACTGCACACTGGATAAATGTAGTGGCGGCTGGGCCCGAGGCGGATAGCGGTTAGGCGCATGTCCTTCCACCACCGAGGATCACAGGGCATTATTCGTTGCCTCCTGTTGCTTCCTCCTCCTACTCCGCATCATCCTCCTCCTCCTCCTTTTCTTCTTCTACCACCCCCACATCCGGTCATCGAAAGAACCTCACCCCCAACTTCAGCACTCATGTGTTTGGGTGACAAACCCCACACCGCACAGGAGCTTTGGAGGGGCATAGAACAGCAGACTGATGAGTGGTTGCAGCTGGTGAGCCTCAAGCCCGGCCTGATGGTGTGTGAAAATAGGCGAAATCTCGTTGCAGTCTTGGGACTAGCCGGTTTGACGCACATCCCTTGCCTGGCGCCTGTGCTGAATCTGGTGGTGCAGAAGTTTCTTAAAAACTACCCAGACATGTCAGAGCTGCTGCTGAAAGTGCGGTCCGTATGTGTGTTGTAGCGTAACTTTGGCCTTCCTGCTCACCGCCTCATATACGACGTGCCCACTAGGTGAAACTCCACCTTACATATGCTGGAGAGACTGTGCGAGCAGCAGCGGGTGATAGTGGAGTTTCAGATGCAGTATGCACGGTTCAGTCGCTCTACGGATCAGCACCACTTCACCACCAGTGACTGGATCTGCATGCGAGACCTGTTGCGGTCTTTGGAGTACTCAACCAACATGGCCAGTGCTGATGATGCCATTTTTAGCATTACAATACCCCTTCTATGTCTCCTTGAAAAAAATATTACGTCGATGATGGAGGAGAATGCAGCACAGGAGGAGGAGGAAGAGGGGGAATTTCACAGGGTTTCAGGCACATCATACAGAAGTTTTTCAGAGGGTGGGTTTCTGTACCAGCAGAGGCCAGGTACACATGTGGACAGCCAGGGCACACTTCTGGAGGATGAGGAGGAGAAGGATGAGGTAGAGGAGGAGGAACCGGTTTCACTGCAGGGTGGCACCCTACGCAGCTCAGGGCCATCACTGGAGCGTGGCTGGGGGGATACGGAGGACACAAACGATACACCACCTACAGAGGACAGCTTATCGTTACCTCTGGGCAGCCTGGCACACATGAGCGACTACATGCTGCAATGCCTGCGCAACGACAGCAGAGTTGCCCACATTTTAACTTGTGCTGACTACTGGGTTCCCACCCTGCTGGATCCCCGGTACAAGGACAACGTGCCCACCTTAATTCCCACACTGGAGCGTGATTGGAAGATGCGTGACTACAAGCGTACACTGGTAGATGCACTCATGAGGGCATTCCCAACTGACATGGGGGGACAAGTGGAAGCACAAGGCGAAGGCGGAGGAGGAGGAGGAAGAGGTCACCAATGCAGTTGTGACACGGCCAGCTCCTCAGACAGCAGGGTTAGCATGGCCGAGATGTGGAAAAGTTTGTCACCGCGCCACAGAAAACCGCACCACCAGCTGATAGGGAACGTGTTAGCAGGAGGCAGCATTTCAACAACATGGTGGAACAGTACATGTGCACACGCCTCCACGTACTGACTGATGGTTTGGCCCCATTCAACTTCTGGGTCTCCAAACTGTCCACATGGCCAGAGCTAGCCCTTTATGCCTTGGAGTTGCTGGCCTGCCCTGTAGCCAGTGTATTGTCTGAACGTGTATTTAGCACGACAGGGGGCGTCATTACAGACAACGCAGCCACCTGTCCACAGCTAACGTGGACTAGCTCACGTTCATTAAAATGAACCAGGCATGCATCCCACAGGAATTGTCCGTACCTTGTGCAGAATAGACATTTATAACTGCCTCGCCCTCAACCATACATTCATGTACTCCAGGACACTTCTTTATTGAATCCTCTTTTTTTAATTGTACCATTATTTTGGGGGCAACCCCAAGTTGAATGAACCTCTCCTCTGTCTGGGTGCCAGGGGCCTACATTTCAGCTAATTGCCTGCTGCTTTGGCAGGTGACATCAAGCCCGATTTTCTGCTATAGAACCTCTCTCCTCTGTCTGGCTGTTGGGGTCTAAATAACTGAAAGTGGCCTTTTCCATTGCTGGGTGACTTGAAGCCTGATTTTCTACTATGGGACCTCTCTCGTCTGTCTGGCTGCTGGGGCCTAAATAACTGAAAGTGGCCTTTTCCATTGCTGGGTGACATGAAGCCTGATTTTCTGCTATGGGACCTCTCTCTTGTCTGGGTGCCAGGGGCCTACAGTTCAGATAATCACCTGTTGCTTTCGTGGGTGACATTATCCTCTTTATACTGTGTGGGGAATCGCTCTGGTAGACAGCGGTGCGGGTGCAGTACAGAGGCAAAGGGAGTCCAGGAAGTGCAGCAAACAGTGTTTATTTCACACTTGCATAAAAAAAAACTCCAAACAGTCACTTAGTGTTAATTCACACACGGCAAAAACCTAAGGCAAAACCAAGAGCAAAACCAAGAGTCCAAAACAGGATCCAATCACCTGTGAGGTTTAGGTGCGGGTTCGCACCTGGCTGTCAGCCCAGCCGCAGGAAAATCCACCCTCAGGCTTCCAGGCCGACTGCACGCCTCTTTGCTGGGCTCTTGCTTCCAGCCCAGTGAGCTCCACAGCACTACCAGCAGCTCCAGGACAAATCACACCCTGCTGCTGGTGCTGGCTGTGTTTTTAAACCCAGCCCAAAACCAGGACTGGGTCGTGGGGAGCAACCACCCACCATACACTTTCGCTGCTCCCGGTAAGAGGCGGCCCGGATCGGCTTTGCAGCCATGCTATCTAGCAATTGTGTCAGTAGCACTACCTGCTGCTGACATTGACAAAATGGCTCTTACCTCACCGAGGCTATGAACCTCGGTGACACGTACCTGCCATCCATGACGGAACCCTGCACCTTACCACAACTGTCAAATGACCTGTACATTGTCTGGTTGTCAGGGACCTATATTTTGTTTCATCGCCTGCTGTATTAGTAGGAGACAATAAAATCTTTTTACTGTCAAATGACCTCTACATTGTCTGGTTGTCAGGGGCCTATATTTTGTTTAATCGCTTGCTGAAGTGTTGGGAGACATTAATCTCTTTATACTGTCAAATGACCACTACATTGTCTGGTTGTCAGGGGCCTATATTTCGTTTAATTGCTTGCTGCATTGGTGGGAGACATTAAACTCTTTATCCTGTCAAATGACCTCTATATTGTCTGGTTGTCAGGAGCCTATATTTTGTTTAATCGCTTGCTGCATTGGTGGGAGACATTAAACTATTTTTACAGTCAAATGACCTCTACATTGTCTGGTTGTCAGGGGCCTATATTTTGTTTCATCGCCTGTTGTATTGGTGGGAGACATTAACCTCTTTTTACTGTCAAATGACCGCCCCATTGTCTGGTTATCAGGGCCCTGTATTTCATTTAATCGCTTGCTGCATTGGCGGGAGACATTAAAATCTTTATACTGTCAAATGACCGCCCCATTGTCTGGTTGTCAGGGGTCTATATTTCGTTTAATCGCTTGCTGCATTGGTGGGAGACAATACACTCTTTTTACTGTCAAATGACCACCCAATTGTCTGGTTTTCAGGGGCCTATATTTCGTTTAATCGCTTGCTGCATTAGTGGGAGACATTAAACTCTTTATACTGTCAAATGACCTCTACATTGTCTGGTTGTCAGCGGCCTATATTTCATTTAATCGCTTGCTGCATTGGTGGGAGACATTAAACTCTTTATACTGTCAAATGACCTCCCCGTTGCCTGTTTGTCAGGGGCCTATATTTTGTTTCATCGCCTGCTGTATTGGTGGGAGACATTAACCTCTTTTTACTGTCAAATGACCGCCCCATTGTCTAGTTGTCAGGGGCCTATATTTTATTTAATCTCTTGCTGCATTGGCGGGAGACATTAAAATTTTTATACTGTCAACTCACCGCCCCATTGTCTGGTTGTCAGGGGTCTATATTTCGTTTAATCGCTTGCTGCATTGGTGGGAGACAATAAACTCTTTTTACTGTCAAATGACCGCCCAATTGTCTGGTTTTCAGGGGCCTATATTTAGTTTGATCGCTTGCTGCATTGGTGGGAGACATTAAACTCTTTATACTGTCAAACAACCTCTACATTGTCTGGTTGTCAGGGGCCTATATTTCATTTAATCGCTTGCTGCATTGGTGGGAGATATTAAACTGTTTATACTGTCAAATGACCTCCCCGTTGTCTGTTTGCCAGAGGCCTATATTTTGTTTCATTGCCTGTTGTATTGGTGGGAGACATTAACCTCTTTTTACTGTCAAATGGCCGCCCCATTGTCTGGTTGTCAGGGGCCTATATTTTGTTTAATCGCTTGCTGCATTGATGGGAGACATTAAGCTCTTTATACTGTCAAATGACTTCTACATTGTCTGGTTGTCAGGGGCCTATATTTCGTTTAATCGCTTGCTACATTGGTGGGAGACATTAAACTCTTTATACTGTCAAATGACCTCTACATTGTCTGGTTGTCAGGGGCCTATATTTCATTTAATCGCTTGCTGCATTGGTGGGAGACATTAAACTCTTTATACTGTCAAATGACCGCCCAATTGTCTGGTTGTCAGGGTTCTATATTTTGTTTAGTCGATTTCTGCATTGGTGGGAGACGTTAAACTCTATACTGTCAAATAACCTCTACATTGTCTGGTTGTCGGGGGCCTATATTTTGTTTCATCGCCTGCTGTATTGGTGGGAGACATTAACCTCTTTATACTGTCAAATGACCTCTACATTGTCTGGTTGTCAGGGGTCTATATTTCGTTTAATCGCTTGCTGCATTTGTGGGAGACATTACCTCTTTATACTGTCAAATGACTTCCCCGTTGTCTGGTTGTCAGGGGCCTATATTTTTTTTCATCGCCTGCTGTATTGGTGAGAGACATTAAACTCTTTTTACTGTCAAATGACCTCTCCTCTGTCTGGGTGTCAGGGGCCTACATAAATGATAATGGCCTATTCTATTGCAGGTTGACCTGAGGCCTGTGTTGCTGTTACGGGACTGCTCTCCTCTTTGTGGGTGCCATGGTCCTGAATTAGTGAATGAGGCCTGTGGCACTACTGGGTGAAATCAATACTGTTTTGGCATGATTTTAACTCTCCTCTTTGTGTGTGCCATGGGTCTCAATCTGTGAATGAGGCCTGTGGCATTGCTGGATGAAATCAATACTGTCTTGGCATGATTTTAACTCTCCTCTTTGTGGGTACCGTGGGCCTGAATGTTTGAATGAGGCCTGTGGCCCTGCAGGCAGACATGATTCCTTCTTGGCTGTGATGACAACTTCAACTCCCATGTATGGTTGCCATTGGCCTAAGTCTGTGAGTGAGGCCTGTGACACTGCTGGCAGACATGAATCCTTCTTGGTTGTGATGTGAACTTCAACTCCCATGTATGGTTGCCATGGAATTCATATATGAAGAGAAAAGAACTGTAAGTAAAGCTTAAATATGGTTTTGCGGTCCGTTTTTAACGGATCTGCTTTTCCGTTTTTAGTTTCAGTAGTGTTTCCGTTTCCAGTCTGCTTCCGTTCAGTTTCCGTATGGTTTCCGTTTGTGATCTGTTTTTTGTGGATCGAAAACAGAAACGGAAGCATATAATAATGTATTAACAGAAGTACATTGAAAAATTGGGCTGGGCACAAAACTTTCAATAGATGCTTCCGCAAAAACGGAACGAATACGGATGCATTCCGTATGCATTCTGTTTTTTCTACAGCCCCATTGACTTGAATAGAGCCACGGAACGTGATTTGCGGGCAATAATAGGACATGACTCAAAATGTAGCGGAACGGAAAAATGGAAATACGGAAACGGAATGCATACTGAGTATATTCCGTTTTTTTTGTGGAACCATTGAAATGAATGGTTCCGTATACGGACGGTATACTGAAAGCAAAAAAAACGGCCCTTATATTGAACGCAAAAAAAGTTTGTATGAAAAGGCCCTTAAATGTAAGAAGTGTGGATGATTGAAGCAACACTTCTTGGCACTCTGCTATAGTAGTTGCTGAGAGACGGGTTCCCACCCCGTTCACACTAGAATTCAAAAACTCCTGCAATATGGTTGCAGAAATTGTCATTTTATTGGTAAATGCGGCTGTACAAACTGTGACGTTTTCGACCACACACAGCCTTTTTCAAACACCAGCAGAAAAATAAAACAAAAATTAAATAAAAAAAGAGAATATACCAGGGTGGTGGTATATATACATAGTACGTTACAAAAATCAAAATTATAGATGGTTCCAGAAGATCTGAGTCCCAGAATTGAAGTCAAGCCGTGTCCAAGAATGGAATCCAGGACGGAATCATACAACAGTGATAAGGAAAACAATAAAGGATAACATTCTACCAATCAAATATATATTATTGCATGGTAAGTATTATAATAGATGTGTAGTACTACAGGTAGTGTCGTCTGTCATATAATAGAATAGTACACAGCGGGTAGGAGGATAAACCTTCTGATATAATGCCTCCTCTGATAAGGTGGTGGGTAATTATACACTTAATACACAGTTAAACTTAAAGTATAATATTATATTGGTATCCTGGAAAGTGTGGTAAGGTGCAGGGTGCCGTCGTGGATGGCAGGTACGTGTCACCGAGGTTCATAGCCTCGGTGAGGTAAGAGCCGTTTTTGTTGATGTCAGCAGCAGCTAGTGCTACTGACATAGTTGTTAAATAGCATGGCTGCAAAGCCGATCCGGGCCGGCTCTTACCGGGAGCAGCTAAAGTGTAGGGTGGGTGGCTGCTCCCCACGACCCAGTCCTGGTTTTGGGCTGGGTTTAAAAACACAGCCAGCACCAGCAGGTGGTGTGATTGTCCTGGAACTGCTGTTAGGCTGTGGAATCACTTGGGTTTGAGAGTGCTGATCCATGCTGTGCTGTGTGGAGTTCTCTGGGCTTGAAGCAAGACCCCAAGCAAGGAGGAGTGCAGACGGCCTGGAAGCCGGAGGTCGATCGCCTTGCTGCTGGACTGACAGCCAGGTGCGAACCTGCACCTAAAGCCTCCCAGGTGACTGGAACCTGTTTTGGACTATTTTGTTTTTCTGCACGTTTTCTGATGGGTGTGAATTAACACCAAGTGACTGTTTATTGTTTATGTTGTGCAAGTGTGAATAAAACACTGATTATTGCACCTTCTGGACTCCCTGTTTTGCCTCTGTACTGCACCCGCACCGCTATCTACCAGAGCGACTCCCCACATTTGGTGTCGGATGCGGGCATGCGCAGTGAGGCTGGCGTGAATGCCGAAAATTTTTGTTTGTGCTGGGCACGACTGGATGTCCTATATTAGGCCGGCAAAGTTGCAGCCTGTGTTCCCTGACACAATGGAGGCGGTTGTAAAAGCCCTTGTGGAGGCTAACTTGCAGCAGCGGGAGGCCAACAAGCAGCAGCAGGAGACCAACCAGCTACTACTTCAGCAGGTGATGGCTTTACAAGCTGCAGGAGCGTCCCACCATGTCCATGATGCCCGGAAAGCGGTCCGTGCGGCGATCCCAAAAATGACCCCCTCGGACGACGTTGAGACGTATCTGGCGGTCTTTGAGAAAGTAGCCGTGAGGGAGAAGCTAAACCGTGACCAGTGGGCTGAAGTGGTCGCTCCGTTCCTGGCATCCGGACCCCAGCAGGTTTTCTCTGATTTGGCAGATGACCAGGCTGCTGATTACCCCACGGTGAAGGGGGAGATCCTGGCCAGACTGGGGTGAACGTGTTAGTCCGGGCTCAGCGGGTCCACCAGTGGGACTTTAAAATGGCTGAACCCGCCAGGCCGCAGTATTATGAGTTGCTGCACAGGTTGCAAAAGTGGCTGCAGCCTGAGGTTCTAAGTCCGGCTGCTATGCTGGACCGTCTCCTGGCCAACATCTTTTGGAGGGCCCTGCCTTATCCCCTCCAGCACTGGGTCGGCCAGGCGTCTCCGGTATGTGCCCTGGAGATGGTCGACCTGGTGGAGCGTTACGAGGCCACCAGAAACCTGCAGGGGAGTCTTGCTGGGAAGGGGTCAGTCAAACCCGGAGGCCTCCGCCCCAGTTCCGACGTCCGGCGACAGAGAGGCCTGCGCGGAATGTACCCCCTGCGGATCCGCCTCCCGTGGTATGCTGGAGGTGTCAGGAGCCAGGCCACATCAGGGCCGACTGTCCGCATCGGGATGAGCCGATGGACGTGAACTACGGGGTCGCCACTCCTGTATGCACGGAGCTGTGCGCAACTGGCACCCGTGAGGTGCAGGACAATAACCACCTGTGTCAGGTAGAGGTGGGAGATTCTCTGGCGGTGGCCCTGCTGGACTCCGGGAGTCTAGTCTCCCTGGTAAGGGCTGCCCTGGTACGGCCGGCGGAGTATACCGGCCGTAAAATTGGGGTCCTGTGCATCCACGGAGACCTAAAAGACTACCCCACTGCACTAGTGACTTTGTCCACAGCGGCTGGTAAGTGGACCCACAAGGTGGCTGTCGCTACTAAACTCCCACATGAACTGATATTTGGCAGGGACTTCCCAGGTTTCCCGGCACTGTGGCCGGCGATAAAATTTTCTGATGGACCTGAGACAGGGGTAACCCTAGGAGAGTGGCCTGATACCACTGGAAGGCCAGAACCCTGGGAGCCCGAGTCTGAAGGGCCAGCGGTAGGGGTGACCACTGCTCCAGCGGTAGAGGGGGAGACAACCCCACTGAGTGTAATGGTGGGAGACACGGAGGACTTGCCACCGGGACCTGTGTTGGCAGACCTCAATGTCTCCGGGGAAAATTTTGGGACCGCACAACACCGGGACCAAACCCTAACCAGGGCCTGGGAAAGAGTCGTAATAATTGATGGTAAACCCCAGAAACCTGGGGCTGAATTAATGTTTCCGCGATTCATTGTTCTTCAGGATATGTTGTATCGGGTGAACCAAATCCGAGGTGAGCCTGTTGAACAGTTGGTGGTGCCCACAGCGTATCGCAAGCTGGTCATGAAGCTTGCCCACCAACATGTTCTTGGGGGACACCTGGGGTGGCAGAAAACGCAGGACCGCATACTGCAGCGGTTTTATTGGCCCAGTGTGTTCAAGGAGGTAGAAAATTATTGTAAGTCCTGTCCCACCTGTCAGATAAATAGCCCCCAGCCACATTTCCGTAGTCCTCTGGTACCTCTTCCAATTATTGAGGTCCCGTTTGAGCGAATCGCTATGGATCTAGTTGGGCCTGTACCAAAGTCTGCCAGGGCCACCGACACATTCTGGTAGTTCTCGACTATGCCACTCGATATCCGGAGGCGGTGCCTCTGCGACATACCTCAGCTAAGCTCATTGCCAAAGAGTTAATGGAAATGTTTTCCCGTGTGGGCCTGCCAAAAGAGGTTCTGACAGACCAAGGGACCCCTTTTATGTCCAAAGTTATGAGGGAACTGTGTAAATTATTGCGCATAAAGCAATTGCGGACGTCCGTTTACCATCCGCAAACGGACGGTCTTGTCGAAAGGTTTAACCAAACTTTAAAAAATATGTTAAATAGGGTGGTGTCTAGAGATGGGAAGGACTGGGATCTGCTTCGGCCCTATCTCATGTTCGCAGTGCGAGAGGTGCCCCAGGGCTCTACTGGGTTCTCGCCCTTCGAACTGCTTTATGGCAGACACCCTCGGGGCCTGTTGGATATCGCCAAGGAAGCGTGGGAACAACAGCCTGTCCCCCACAAAAGTGTCATTGAGTATGTCACCCAGATGCAGGAACGGATGGAGAGGGTGTTGCCGCTGGTCCGGGAGCATATGGAGGCAGCGCAACAAGCCCAGAGTAGGGTGTATAATCGTCAGGGTAGGGTACGGGACTTCAATCCAGGAGATCGGGTTTTGGTTCTGGTACCCACCCTTGACAGCAAGTTCCTAGCTAGGTGGCAGGGCCCCTATGAGGTGATTGAGAAGGTAGGGGAAGTAAATTACAAGGTACACCAGCCAGGGCGGCGCAAGCCGGAGCAGGTGTACCACGTGAATTTACTAAAGCCGTGGAAAGGATAGGAGCAGCGACCGACGACAACAGCCCCGGCCAGGGCTTCTGGGTGAGAAGGGTCCAGCCCCACAGTTCGAGGCCTGCGAGCGGTAGCCAAGGTAAAATTGCAGACAGCCTGTCTTCCAAACAAGTTCAGGAAGTCAGGGAGTTCATCAGTCGGAACACGGATGTGTTCTCGGACCTCCCTGGCCGCACGTCTCTCATCCAACATGACATCGTCACTGAGCCTCAGGCCAAGATCCGGTTAAAACCATACCGGGTACCCGAGGCTCGGCGGCAGACCATCGCGGAGGAAGTGCAATTAATGTTGAAGCTTGATGTCATTGAGGGAGTCGAAAAGTGAGTGGGCCAGTCCCATAGTTCTAATACCCAAGCCGGATGGGGCGTTGCGGTTCTGCAACGATTTTACGTAAGATTAAATGAAGTGTCCAAGTTCGTCGTATTCCATGCCCCGGGTAGACGAGGCTTGTTGAGAATTTAGGGCCAAGCCCGTTATTTTTCTGTGCTAGACCTCACTAAAGGATACTGGCAAGTACCCTTAACGGAGCGGCTAAGGAAAAAACCGCTTTGTTACCCGCAGGGCCTGTATCATTACAAGGTGTTACCCTTTGGCCTGCATGGCGCCCCTGCCACCTTCCAAGGTTAATGGATATAGTAATGCGACCTCATCGTCGGTGCGCTTCGGCCCTACTTAGATGATGTAATCATCCACAGCACTGACTGGGAAAGCCATTTGCCCAAAGTGCAGGCGGTAGTGGATGGCCTGAGGAAAGCTGGTCTAACCGCCAATCCAAAGAAGTGTGCTATAGGGTTGGAAGAGACCAAATACCTGGGATATGTAATTGGGCGGGGAGTCATCAAGCCGCAGGTAACTAAAGTAGAAGCCATACGTAACTGGCCCCGACCGGTCACTGCCAGGCAGGTAAAGTCCTTCTTAGGAATGGTAGGGTACTACATGCGGTTTGTGCCCCACTTTGCCACAATAGCAGCGCTGTTGACAGACCTGTTGAAGGGCGAAAGTCTGGGAAGGTTAGCTGGAGTGAGAAGGCGGAGGAGGCTTTCTCTGCTCTGAAGTCGGCCCTGTGTGGGTCCCCGGTTTTGGTGACGCCCGACTTCAGAGAGAATTTGTAGGTACAGACCGATGCCTCTGAAGTGGGCCTCAGGGCTGTACTCTCTCAGGAAATAAATGGGGAGGAGCATCCCGTGGTTTCCTGAGTCGCAAACTCACCCCAGCCGAGACCAGGTACAGTATAGGGGAGAGAGAGTGCCTGGCCATCAAGTGGGCACTAGAGTCTCTCCGCTATTACCTGTTAGGGAGGAGGTTCCGTCTGGTGACCGACCATTCCCCTCTCAAGTGGATGAGCCAGGCCAAGGAGAGGAATGCTCGGGTCACCAAGTGGTTCCTTTCCTTACAAAATTTCAAGTTTTCAGTAGAACATAGGGCAGGCCGCTTGCAGGGTAATGCAGATGCCCTTTCCGCGTCCACTGCCTCACATGTGTCAACCCCTCAGGGTTGAACAAAGGGGAGGTATGTGGTAAGGTGCAGGGTGCCGTCGTGGATGGCAGGTATGTGTCACCGAGGTTCATAGCCTCGGTGAGGTAAGAGCCGTTTTGTTGATGTCAGCAGCAGCTAGTGCTACTGACATAGTTGTTAAATAGCATGGCTGCAAAGCCGATCCGGGCCGGCTCTTACCGGGAGCAGCTAAAGTGTAGGGTGGGTGGCTGCTCCCCACGACCCAGTCCTGGTTTTAGGCTGGGTTTAAAAACACAGCCAGCACCAGCAGGTGGTGTGATTGTCCTGGAACTGCTGTTAGGCTGTGGAATCACTTGGGTTTGAGAGTGCTGATCCATGCTGTGCTGTGTGGAGTTCTCTGGGCTTGAAGCAAGACCCTAAGCAAGGAGGAGTGCAGACGGCCTGGAAGCCGGAGGTCGATCGCCTTGCTGCTGGACTGACAGCCAGGTGCGAACCTGCACCTAAAGCCTCCCAGGTGACTGGAACCTGTTTTGGACTATTTTGTTTTTCTGCACGTTTTCTGATGGGTGTGAATTAACACCAAGTGACTGTTTATTGTTTATGTTGTGCAAGTGTGAATAAAACACTGATTATTGCACCTTCTGGACTCCCTGTTTTGCCTCTGTACTGCACCCGCACCGCTATCTACCAGAGCGACTCCCCACAAAAGTTATAAGATAACTTTCCAGGATACCCATACAATTGGCCGGGACGGTTCACGAACGCGACCACGCGTTTGCGGCGGGCCCCATTGACTTTAATGGCAGGCCAACCTAAAAAACCTTCAAGTCATATTTGCAGCCACCAAATACTTACTAAAAGTGCACAAATAGTCCCACAACATGGACAGTGACATAACAGAGGGGGATCATTGACAAAAATTCATACAAAAAATATGTATTTTAATCAGGGGCCATTTTTATGTGTCTTAAAGGGAAACTCTTAAAAATGTGCCCTGCTGCGAGGCCAGCATGGGGGATAATACAGATACAGATGGCGGAGATTCGCCCCGATCGAAAGCTGAGCCGACTTTAGAAGCCAGCAAAGTAGGAGATGAAAGGATAAATATTGACTATAAGTAGCTAGCAGTGGCAGTCGCAAAACGCATATTACCTGACCTCCAGGAAGCACTATCCTCCACCATAGCACATTCATTAGAACCCCTACAAGTGGAGGTAACTCAGCATGCAACACGCCGAGACGATTTGGAGCACAGAGTGGCGTCGCTGAAAAATGAGACCATAATGACAAACGATCGGCTTTAAAAGGCGCTAGAAGAAAATGCCCAGTTGTGGGGAAAGGTAGACGATCTCGAAAACAGCTTCAGGAGGAGCAATTTAAGAATAATGGGCCTACCTGAAAATGTTCCAGCAAAAGATCTGATAACCATTTGTGATGTTGAGATCCCGATGGCATTGGGAGTCGCAGCGCGCTGCAAAGTCGAGAGAGCACACAGTGTGGGCCCTGCAATTCAACAGGTCGTGTCTGACTACCAAGCCACAAAGAAGAAAGCTTCGCCCACAAGCAGTAGACCCCGTCAGGTCATTGTTAAATATTTAGACTACAGTGATAAAGTGGCAATCCAGAAGAAGAAGAGCGTTCACCTCCCTCTGTTCAACCCTTTTCAAAGCCTAAACCCGTTTCGCGCTTCTCTTCCCGGCTACACTGCGGGTTTATTACCCCAATGGCAATACCACATCTTTCACCGACCCGGAGGAAGCCGCCCAAATTTTACAACCACAAGGATCAATCGGAGGGAAACTCCCAGCCATCACCTACACTACCAGCTCCACATTGACTTTAGGGCAGCAAGACAGAAGAAAATCGTCCAACAGCACCGTTAATGAGCTCCCGGACCGAGCTACTACCCCTCGGGGCGCTATTCCATGCAAGGCGTGGGCTGAATCTGCAAGTATATACGTCTTAATGGGCGCTGGTTATCATTACTGAAGTAATGTCGAGCGGCAGGGTTGTATGATCTTTCAGTAAGATTAATGCATAGTTACTGTTCTACTTGTTCATATGTTGAATGTGATTTATGCCCAACATACTATCAAGATGGCTGCCATGTAAAGGGCAGGAAAAGGTGATAGTGATTCCCCTAATTCTCTGGGAAAGTTATCGCAAGAATATTAATGTGGGGCCCATCGCTGCTTGATGGTTAATACGCAGTTATTGTTCTACCTGTTATATCTGTTTAATGGGATTTACACCCAACGAGACATTATACTAAAAGGATGACTGCCATGTAAAAAGCGGGAAAAAACAACAACGACTTCCCCAACCTCTGGGAAAAGTTCTCGCATAAATTATAATGTGGAGACTAATCGTTGCCTTTTGATGACATTGGCAATCGCCTATGATTAGATTTGGTATACTGGAAAGGCATGTGTTCTCTTATTTCATAGACGGGGGACAGGGGGGAGGGGGGAATAATATATATATATATATATATATATATATATAACCAATCGGGCAGGTTTATTTTGCTGGCCTTAACAATTAAGCATTATCTTTGACTCTTCATTATATGTATACTTTAATAGTTGGAGAGGGTATTAGTACAGAAGATCCATCGGTACAATTGTCTACCCATGGTGGAAAAAAGTGAAGTCTGGAGAATAAATGTCGACATGTTAACCCAATCTGGGCGAGTTGATAAGTTTAGGGTTTAGAGGTTAGTTAGTGGGGTTGGGAGGGAGGGAACTACAGGTGCTTCGCTATCTATATGTCATAAAAATGCCAAACACATTATAATGCAATGTTGAAGACAGCAGGTATCAAGATAATATCTTGGAATGTAAAGGGATTAAGATCCCCATGTAAGAGACGAATGGTATTAAAACTTGAAATGTATAGGAGCAGATATAGCGCTTTTACAAGAGAACCATTTGTCCCACACTGAGTTTGACAGAATGAGACAAATCTGGGTGAGAGAGGTATATGGGTCGGCAGCTATGGGGAAAAAAGGCAGGAGTAATCACCTTGATAAAGCGGGGACTCCCATTTGTGGTGTCTCACCACGGCCACAGTGACATAACAGAGGATCATTGACAAAAATTCATACAAAAAATATATATAGTGAATCAGGCCATGATGTCTGAAGGAAACTCTAATGTGCCTGCTCATGAGCCAGCATGAGGGATACTGACAGATACAGATGGCGGAGATTCTGCCTGATCGAAGCTGAGCCGACTTTAGAAGTCAGCAAGTAGGAGATGAAAGGATAAATAATCGACTATAAGTAGCTAGCAGTGGCAGTCGCAGCATCCAGGTTACTCTGACCTCCAGGGAGCACTATCCTCCCACCATAGCACATTCATTGGGAGCTACAAAGTGGAGGTAACTCCAGCATGCAACACGCCGAGACGATTTGGAGCACGAGTGGCGCGCTGAAAAATGAGACCATGAGCCAAATCGATCGGCTGTAAAAGTTGCGCCAGAAGAAAATGCCCAGTTGTGGGAAAGGTAGACGATCTCGAAAACAGCTCCAGGAGGAGCAATTTAGGAATAATGGGCCTACCTGTAATCTTAACAAGATCTGATAACCATTTTGCTGATGTTGAGATCCCGATGGCATTGAGTTTGACGCTGCAAAGTCGAGAGAGCACACAGTGTGAGGCCCTACAGTTCAACAGGTCGTGTCCATGACTGCCAAACACAGAAGAAAGCTTCTGCATGCACGCAGGGTGACTGATCAGGTCATTGTTAAATATTTGAGACTACAGTGATAAAGTAATAATCCAGAAGAGCGTTCACCTCCCTCTGTTCAACCCATCAGCCTCAAACCCGTTTCGCGCTTCTCTTTCGGCTACACTGCGTTTTATTACCCCAATGGCAATACCACATCTTTCCTGCCGACCCGGAGGAAAGCCGCCCAAATTTTACAGCCACAAGGATCAATCGGAGGGAAACTCCCAGCCATCACCTACACTACCAGCTCCACATTGACTTTAGGGCAGCAAGACAGAAGAAAATCGTCCAACAGCACCGCTACGAGCGCTCCCGGATCGAGAGCTCTACCTCGGGGCGCTCTTCTGCATGAACGTGCGCTGAATCCGCAAGTATAAATCGTCTTACGGGCGCTGGTTATCATTACTGAAGCATTGATCGAAGCGGCAGGGTTGGCCATGATCTTTCAAAGTAAGATTAATGCATGGTTGGCTCGTTCTACTTGTTCATTATGTTGAATGTGTGATTTATGCCCAACATACTATCAAGATGGCTGCCATGTAAAGGGCAGGAAAAGGTGATAGTGACTCTACCTCGGGGAAAGATTATCGCAAGAATAGTAATGTGGGGCCCATCGCTTTGCTTGGATGGATAATACGCAGTTATTGTTCTACCTGTTATATCTGTTGTCATGGGATTTACACCCAGCGAGGACATTATACTAAAAGGATGACTGCCATGTAAAAAGCGCGAAAAAACGACAAGGACTTCCCCAACCCTCTGGGAAGAAGTTCTCGCATAAATTATAATGTGGAGGGCTAGTCGCTGCCTCTTTGATGACGTGGCAGCAGCCTATGATTAGATTTGGTATACTGGAAAGGCATGTGTTCTCTTATTTCATAGGCGGGGACAGGGAGAATAATATATATATATATATATATATATATATATATTTATATATACACATATAACGATCAAGTAGACTTTATTTTGCTGGCCCTTAACAATTAAGCATTATCTTTGACTCTTCATTATATGTATACTTTAATAGTTGGAGAGGGTATTAGTACAGAAGATCCATACGGTTTTCAATTGTCTACCCATGGTGGAAAAAAGTGAAGTCTGGAGAATAAATGTCGAGCATGTTAACCCAATCTGGCGCAGTTGATAAGTTTAGGGTTTAGAGTGTGAGTTAGTGGTTGGGAGGAGGAACTACAGGTGCTCCGCTATCTATATGTCATAAAAATGCCAAACACATTATAATGCAATGTTGAAGACAGCAGGTATCAAGATAATATCTTGGAATGTAAAGGGATTAAGATCCCCATGTAAGAGACGAATGGTATTAAAACTTGAAATGTATAGGAGCAGATATAGCGCTTTTACAAGAGAACCATTTGTCCCACACTGAGTTTGACAGAATGAGACAAATCTGGGTGAGAGAGGTATATGGGTCGGCAGCTATGGGGAAAAAAGGCAGGAGTAATCACCTTGATAAAACGGGGACTCCCATTTGTGGTGTCTCACCACGGCCATGACGATGAGGGACGGATATCCTAAGTTACATTAACTTCAATTTGTGTAAAGGAAAAAAATTGGACCCTTTTATGTGGCTGCCGGCGTCATCAGCAAACCACAGGAGAGCTCGCTGAGTTTTACTTTTTATTGGTTAAAACATATATTTGCTTGTCTACGCGTTTCTGGGATGGACTGTCCCCTTCATCAGGACAATGTGCAATAGTACATTTTCAAAAAAGTTCGGGTTTGGGTCCGTTGTTCGGCGATTTCTTCCCGCTTTCTGAAGGGCTGCACAGCAGCCAATCAGCTAGCGTTTTACTTCTTGCCCTAAGAAGCCATCACAACCATGCCTACTAATGGCATGGCTGTGATTGGCCAAGTGCAGCATGTGACCCAGCCTCTATTTAAGCTGGAGTCACGTAGCGCCGCACGTCACACTGCTCTGATTAGTGTAGGGAGGGACGTAGCTTGCTGTGAGGGTCGAGATTAGGCAGGGAAATGTCAGCAAAAACACCTAATGAAGTGATAGATCCACAGATGTGAATCATTCAATTTCTGCTAGTTAATTGCTCACTGGATTTTAGGCGGCACAGAGCGTTTTTCTGTCACTTTTTTCTGGGGTGATCGGCGACCATTTTGTGACTTGTGGTGCACCAGCACAAGCTACCACCAAGTCCATCAATCCATCAATACTAGTTTTTTTATTTTGCTATATCCTACATCGGGGGCTTGGCTGTGCTTATTGTTACCCCTAGAAACTCAGAATAGAAATTTCTATATTTTATTAAGGGGTTAAATTCAATTGCCAAAATAGCAATCCCCTAAATCATGGTGTCCCACCTGTGGTTAGCACAAGTGTAATACTGTCTGCTGTCTGGCAAAGGATAACATAATTTTCTGTGGTGAAATTCAATTGCCAAAATAGCAATCCCCTAAATCTGGTGTTCCAGCGGTGGCTGGCAAAGTAAAATAGTGTCCGGCAAAGGATATATTTTGTTCTGGGGTGAAATTCAATAGCCAAAATAGCAATACCGTTAATCAGTGGTTTCAGCTGTGGCTGGCCAAGTTTAATAGTGTCCTGGCAAAGGATATATTTTTGTTCTGGGGTGAAATTCAATTGCCAAAATAGCAATACCATAAATCTAGTGGTTTCAAGCTGTGGCTGGCCAAGTTTAATAGTGTCCGAGCAAAGGATATATTTTGTTCTGGTGGGTGAAATTCAATTGCCAAAATAGCAATACCACTAAATCAAGTGTTTCAGCTGTGGCTGGACCAAGTTTAATAGTGTCCGTCAAAGGATATATTTTGTTCTGGGGTGAAATTCAATTGCCAAAATAGCAATACCATAAATCAGTGGTTTCCAGCTGTGGCTGGCCAAGCTATAATAGTGTCCGCAAAGGATATATTTTGTTCTGGGGTGAAATTCAATTGCCAAAATAGCAATACCATGAATCAGTGGTTTCCAGCTGTGGTTGGCCAAGTTTAATAGTGTCCTGCAAAGGATATATTTTGTTCTTGGGTGAAATTCAATTGCCAAAATAGCAATACCATAAATTAGTGGTTTCAGCTGTGGCTGGCCAAGTTTAATAGTGTCCGCAAAGGATATATTTTGTTCTGGGGTGAAATTCAATTGCCAAAATAGCAATACCCTGAATCTGGTGTTCCAGCTGTTGCAGGCCTAGTTTATATCTGTCCGTAACAGGGTATATTTTTTCTGGGGTGAAATGCAATTGCCAAAATAGCAATACCTGAATCTGGTGTTCCAGCTGTTGCAGGCCAAGTTTAAATCTGTCGTAACAAGGTATATATTTTGTTCTGGGGTGAAATTTAATTGCCAAAATAGCAATACCCTAAATCAGTGGTTTCAGCTGTGGCTGGCCAAGTTTTATAGTGTCCGGCAAAGGATATATTTTGTTCTGGGGTGAAATTCAATTGCAAAATAGCAATACCATAAATCAGTGGTTTCAGCTGTGGCTGGCCAAGTTTAATAGTGTACGGCAAAGGATATATTTTTTTCTGAGGTGAAATTCAATTGCCAAAATAGCAATACTGTAAATCTGGTGTCACAGCAGTGGCTGGCCAAGTTTAATAGTGTCCGTCAAAGAATAGATTTTGTTCTGGGGTGACATTCAATTGCCAAAATAGCAATACGGTAAATTTGGTGTCCCAGCAGTGGCTGGAAAAGTTTCATAGTGTCCGCCATAGGATATATTATTTTCTGCTGTGAAATTCAGTTTCAAAAATAGAAATACAGTAAAACTGTTGTTCCATTTTTTTCAGGCTTAGTTTAAATCTGTCTGTAACAGGGTATATTGTTTTCTGATGGTGAAATTCAATTGCCAAAATAGCAATTTTCAAAATCTGGTGTCCCAGCAGTGGCTGGCAAAGTATAATAGTGTCCGGCAAAGGATATATTTTGTTTTGGGGTAAAATTTCATTGCCAAAATAGCAATACTGTAAATCAGTGGTTTCAGCTGTGGCTGGAGAAGTTTAATAGTGTCCTGCAAAGGATATATTTTGTTCTGGGGTGAAATTCAATTGCCAAAATAGCAATACCATGAATCAGTGGTTTCAGCTGTGGCTGGCCAAGTTTAATAGTGTCCTGCAAAGGATATATTTAATTCTGGGGTGAAATTCAATTGCCAAAATAGCAATACCATGAATCAGTGGTTTCAACTGTGGCTTGGCAAGTTTAATAGTGTCCTGCAAAGGATATATTTTGTTCTGGGGTGAAATTCAATTGCCAAAATAGCAATACCCTGAATCTGGTGTTCCAGCTGTTGCAGGCCTAGTTTAAATCTGTCCGTAACAGGGTATATTTTTTTCTGAGGTGAAATTCAATTGCCAAAATAGCAATTCCCTAAATCTGGTGTTCCAGCTTTTTCAGGCCTAGTTTAAATCTGTCCCTAACAGGGTATATTTTTTTCTGGGGTGAAATGTAATTACCAAAATAGCAATACCCTGAATCTGGTGTTCCAGCTGTGACTGGACAAGTTTAATAGTGTCCGTCAAAGGATAGATTTTGTTCTGGGGTGAAATTCAATTGCCAAAATAGCAATACCATAAATCAGTGGTTTCAGCTGTGGCTGGCCAAGTTTAATAGTGTCCGGCAAGGATATATTTTGTTCTGGGGTGAAATTCAATTGCAAAATAGCAATACCATAAATCAGTGGTTTCAGCTGTGGCTGGCCAAGTTTAATAGTGTACGACAAAGGATATATTTTTTATGGGGTGAAATTCAATTGCCAAAATAGCAATACCAGTAAATCTGGTGTTCCAGCAGTGGCTGGCTAAGTTTAATAGTGTATGGCAAAGGATAAAAATTTTATAGGGTGACATTCAATTGCCAAAATAGCAATACCAGTAAATCTGGTGTCCAGCAGTGGCTGGACAAGTTTCATAGTGTTCGCCATAGGATACATTATTTTCTGCGGTGAAATTCAGTTGCAAAAATAGAAATACAGTAAAACTGTTGTTCCAGCTGTTGCAGGCTTCATTTAAATCTGTCCGTAAAAGTGTATATTTTTTTCTGGGGTGAAATTTAATTGCCAAAATAGCAATACCCTGAATCTGGTGTTCCAGCTTTTGCAGGCCTAGTTTAAATCTGTCCGTAAAAGGGTATTTATTTTCTGGGGTGAAATTTAATTGCCAAAATAGCAATACCCTGAATCTGGTGTTCCAGCTGTTGCAGGCCTAGTTTAAATCTGTCCGTAACAGGGTATATTTTTTTCCGTGGTGAAATTCAATTGCCAAAATAGCAATTCCCTAAATCTGGTGTCCCAGCAGTGGCTGGCAAAGTATTATAGTGTCTGGTAAAGGATACATTTTGTTTTAAGGTGAAATTTCATAGCCAAAATAGCAATACTGTAAATCAGTGGTTTCAGCTGTGTCTGGAAAAGTTTAATAGTGTCCTGCAAAGGATAGATTTTGTTCTGGGGTGAAATTCAATTGCCAAAATAGAAATACCATACATCAGTGGTTTCAGCTGTGGCTGGCCACGTTTAATAGTGTCCTGCAAAGGATATATTTTGTTCTGGGGTGAAATTCAATTGCCAAATAGCAATACCATAAATCAGTGGTTTCAACTGTGGCTGGGCAAGTTTAATAGTGTCCTGCAAAGGATATATTTTGTTCTGGGGTGAAATTCAATTGCCAAAATAGCAATACCCTAAATCTGGTGTTCCAGCTGTGACTGGACAAGTTTAATAGTGTCCGTCAAAGGATAGATTTTGTTCTGGGGTGAAATTCAATTGCCAAAATAGCAATACCATAAATCAGTGGTTTCAGCTGTGGCTGGCCAAGTTTAATAGTGTCTGGCAAAGGATAGATTTTGTTCTGGGGTGAAATTCAATTGCCAAAATAGCAATATCATGAATCAGTGGTATAAGCTCTGGCTGGCCAAGTTTAATAGTGTCCGGCAAAGGATATATTTATTTGGTGGGTGAAATTCAATTGCCAAAAAAGCAATACCCTGAATCTGGTGTTCCAGCTGTGACTGGACAAGTTTAATAGTGTCCGTCAAAGGATAGATTTTGTTCTGGGGTGAAATTCAATTGCCAAAATAGCAATACCATAAATCAGTGGTTTCAGCTGTGGCTGGCCAAGCTTAATAGTGTCCTGCAAAGGATATATTTTGTTCTGGGGTGAAATTCAATTGCCAAAATAGCAATATCATGAATCAGTGGTTTCAGCTGTGGTTGGCCAAGTTTAATAGTGTTCTGCAAAGGATATATTTTGTTCTTGGGTGAAATTCAATTGCCAAAATAGAAATACCATAAATTAGTGGTTTCAGCTGTGGCTGGCCAAGTTTAATAGTGTCCAGAAAAGGATATATTTTGTTCTGGGGTGAAATTCAATTGCCAAAATAGCAATACCCTGAATCTGGTGTTCCAGCTGTTGCAGGCCTAGTTTATATCTGTCCGTAACAGGGTATATTTTTTTCTGGGGTGAAATGCAATTGCCAAAATAGCAATACCCTGAATCTGGTGTTCCAGCTGTTGCAGGCCTAGTTTAAATCTGTCCGTAACAGGGTATATTTTTTTCTGGGGTGAAATTTAATTACCAAAATAGCAATACCCTGAATCAGTGGTTTCAGCTGTGGCTGGCCAAGTTTTATAGTGTCCGGCAAAGGATATATTTTGTTCTGGGGTGAAATTCAATTGCAAAATAGCAATACCATAAATCAGTGGTTTCAGCTGTGGCTGGCCAAGTTTAATAGTGTACGGCAAAGGATATATTTTTTTCTGAGGTGAAATTCAATTGCCAAAATAGCAATACTGTAAATCTGGTGTCACAGCAGTGGCTGGCCAAGTTTAATAGTGTCCGTCAAAGAATAGATTTTGTTCTGGGGTGACATTCAATTGCCAAAATAGCAATACGGTAAATTTGGTGTCCCAGCAGTGGCTGGAAAAGTTTCATAGTGTCCGCCATAGGATATATTATTTTCTGCTGTGAAATTCAGTTTCAAAAATAGAAATACAGTAAAACTGTTGTTCCATTTTTTTCAGGCTTAGTTTAAATCTGTCTGTAACAGGGTATATTGTTTTCTGTGGTGAAATTCAATTGCCAAAATAGCAATTTTCAAAATCTGGTGTCCCAGCAGTGGCTGGCAAAGTATAATAGTGTCGGCCAAAGGATATATTTTGTTTTGGGGTAAAATTTCATTGCCAAAATAGCAATACTGTAAATCAGTGGTTTCAGCTGTGGCTGGAGAAGTTTAATAGTGTCCTGCAAAGGATATATTTTGTTCTGGGGTGAAATTCAATTGCCAAAATAGCAATACCATGAATCAGTGGTTTCAGCTGTGGCTGGCCAAGTTTAATAGTGTCCTGCAAAGGATATATTTAATTCTGGGGTGAAAATTCAATTGCCAAAATAGCAATACCATGAATCAGTGGTTTCAGCTGTGGCTTGGCAAGTTTAATAGTGTCCTGCAAAGGATATATTTTGTTCTGGGGTGAAATTCAATTGCCAAAATAGCAATACCCTGAATCTGGTGTTCCAGCTGTTGCAGGCCTAGTTTAAATCTGTCCGTAACAGGGTATATTTTTTTCTGAGGTGAAATTCAATTGCCAAAATAGCAATTCCTAAATCTGGTGTTCCAGCTTTTTCAGGCCTAGTTTAAATCTGTCCCTAACAGGGTATATTTTTTTCTGGGGTGAAATGTAATTACCAAAATAGCAATACCCTGAATCTGGTGTTCCAGCTGTGACTGGACAAGTTTAATAGTGTCCGTCAAAGGATAGATTTTGTTCTGGGGTGAAATTCAATTGCCAAAATAGCAATACCATAAATCAGTGGTTTCAGCTGTGGCTGGCCAAGTTTAATAGTGTCCGGCAAAGGATATATTTTGTTCTGGGGTGAAATTCAATTGCAAAATAGCAATACCATAAATCAGTGGTTTCAGCTGTGGCTGGCCAAGTTTAATAGTGTACGGCAAAGGATATATTTTTTTATGGGGTGAAATTCAATTGCCAAAATAGCAATACCGTAAATCTGGTGTTCCAGCAGTGGCTGGCTAAGTTTAATAGTGTATGGCAAAGGATAAAAATTTTATAGGGTGACATTCAATTGCCAAAATAGCAATACCGTAAATCTGGTGTCCCAGCAGTGGCTGGACAAGTTTCATAGTGTTCGCCATAGGATACATTATTTTCTGCGGTGAAATTCAGTTGCAAAAATAGAAATACAGTAAAACTGTTGTTCCAGCTGTTGCAGGCTTCATTTAAATCTGTCCGTAAAAGTGTATATTTTTTTCTGGGGTGAAATTTAATTGCCAAAATAGCAATACCCTGAATCTGGTGTTCCAGCTTTTGCAGGCCTAGTTTAAATCTGTCCGTAAAAGGGTATTTATTTTCTGGGGTGAAATTTAATTGCCAAAATAGCAATACCCTGAATCTGGTGTTCCAGCTGTTGCAGGCCTAGTTTAAATCTGTCCGTAACAGGGTATATTTTTTTCCGTGGTGAAATTCAATTGCCAAAATAGCAATTCCCTAAATCTGGTGTCCCAGCAGTGGCTGGCAAAGTATTATAGTGTCTGGTAAAGGATACATTTTGTTTTAAGGTGAAATTTCATAGCCAAAATAGCAATACTGTAAATCAGTGGTTTCAGCTGTGTCTGGAGAAAGTTTAATAGTGTCCTGCAAAGGATAGATTTTGTTCTGGGGTGAAATTCAATTGCCAAAATAGAAATACCATACATCAGTGGTTTCAGCTGTGGCTGGCCACGTTTAATAGTGTCCTGCCAAAGGATATATTTTGTTCTGGGGTGAAATTCAATTTGCCAAATAGCAATACCATAAATCAGTGGTTTCAACTGTGGCTGGGCAAGTTTAATAGTGTCCTGCAAAGGATATATTTTGTTCTGAGGTGAAATTCAATTGCCAAAATAGCAATACCTAAATCTGGTGTTCCAGCTGTGACTGGACAAGTTTAATAGTGACCGTCAAGGGATAGAATTTTTTCTGGGGTGAAGTTTTATGGCCAAAATAGCAATACCATAAATCAGTGTGTTTCCAGCTGTGGCTGGCCAAGTTTAATAGTGTCCTGCAAAGGATATATTTTGTTCTGGGGTGAAATTCAATTGCCAAAATAGCAATACCATAAATCAGTGGCTTCAACTGTGGCTGGGCAAGTTTAATAGTGTCCTGCAAAGGATATATTTTGTTCTGGGGTGAAATTCAATTGCCAAAATAGCAATACCATAAATCAGTGGTTTCAGCTGTGGCTGGCCAAGTTTAATAGTGTCCGGTTAAGGATAGATTTTGTTCTGGGGTGAAATTTACTTGCCGAATATAGCAATACCCTTAATTTGGTGTTCCAACTGTTTGCAGGCCAAGTGTTAATCAGTACGTAAAGGGTATATTACACTCAAAGGTGTATATACAAATGCTGAGGGTCATCCTCAATAACTTCACACGCTACCGTGCATCTCCCATTGTATTTCTGTCCGTTAAAGGGTATATTACACAAAGTGTTAAAATACAATTGCTGAAGGCATAATCCTACATATTTTTCTGCACCTACTGTGCATCTCCAAGTGTAAATCTGTACATAAAGGATACCTTTCATCCAGGGCCTAAATACTAGCCCTTCAATTGATATTCCCTTAAATCAGTTGATACTGCTGTGCCTGGATTAGTGTCATACGGTACATAAATAAATAGGCAGATAGTGTTAGGTGCCTTAAAAAAGAAGGCCTGAATTTGAAATCAATACATTGGGCCAAATATATTTTTTTCTTATTGTAGTGCTTGGTGAACGGTAACAATGAGGAAAACATCTAGTAAGGGACGCGGACGCTGTCGTGGTGGTGTTAGTGGACCCTCTAGTGCTGAGAGAGGACATGGCCATTCTGCCACAGCCACACATCATAGTGAACCAACTACCTCAAGTTCCATTACCCGCCAGATTTTACAGCGATATTTTGTGGGCCCCAATGCCGTTCTAAGGATGCTAAGGCCTAAGCAGCTACAAGCGCAAGTCAATTGGGTGGCCGACAGTGGATCCAGCACGTTCACAACATTATCTCCCACCCAGTCTTCTGCAGAAAGCGCACAGGTGGCGCCTGAAAACCAAGCCCATCAGTCTGTCACATCACCCCCATGTATATCAGGGAAACTGTCTGAGCCTCAGGTTATGCAGCAGTCTCTTATGCTGTTTGAAGACTCTGCTGGCAGGGTTTCCCAAGGTAATCTACCTAGCCCTTCCCCAGTGGTGGAAGACATAGAATGCACTGATGCACTATCACTTATGTTTCCTGATGATGAGGACATGGGAATACCACCTCATCGGAGTCCATACGTCTCTGATGATGGCGAAACACAGGTGCCAACTGCTGCGTCTTTTTGCAGTGTGCAGACCGAACAGGAGGTCAGGGAGGAAGACTGTGTGAAAGGCGATGCAGGGGCGATGAGGTCCTAGACCACATGGAATGAAGGTCGTGCCACTGACTCTCATAGTTCAGAGGAAGAGGCAGTGGTGAGACCGAGCCAACAGTGATAGCAAAAGAGGAGCAGGGGCAAAAGCAGAACAGCCGCCGCCAAGAGTTCGCCTGCTACTGGCCACCGCCACCAGGGACCGAGCACCCCAAGGAAGCTTCAAGGAGTTCCCTGACATGGCACTTCTTTAAACAATAGTGCTGACGACAAGACCAGTGGTTTGCACGCTGTGCCATCAGAGCCTGAAGCGAGGCATTAGCGTTCTGAACCTTAGCACAGCCTGCATAACCAGGCATCTACATGCAAAGCATGAACTGCAGTGGAGTAAACACCTTAAAAGCAAGGAACTCACTCAGGCTCCCCTGCTCCCTCTTCTGCTGCTGCCTCGGCCTCTTCCTCCACCTCGGGAGGAATGTTGGCACCTGTCACCCACCAAACAGAGGATGTGCCACCGACACCACCACCTGCGTCACCAAGCATCTCCACCATGTCACACGGCAGCGTTCAGCTCTCCATCTCTACAAACCTTGGAGAGAAAGCGTAAATTTCCACCTAGCCACCCTCAGGCCCTGGGCCTGAATGCCAGCATTTCTAAACTACTGGCCTTTGAAATGCTGTCATTCAGGCTGAGTGGACTGCAGACAGCTTCAAACAGCTGATGTCCATGGCTGTCCCACAGTATGTTGTTCCCAGCCGCCACTACTTCTCCAAGACAGCCGTGCCTTCCCTGCACAACCAAGTATCCGATAAAATCAAGTGTGCACTGCGCAACGCCATCTGTGGCAAGGTCCACCTAACCACAGAATCGTGGACCAGTAAGCACGGCCAGGGACGCTATATCTCCCTAACTGCACACTGGGTAAATGTAGTGGCGGCTGGGCTGCAGGCGGAGAGTTCCTTGGCGCACGTCCTTCCGCCGCCAAGGATCGCAGGGCATCATTCTTTGCCTCCTGTAGCCTCCTCCTCCTACTCGGCTTCCTCCTCCTCTGCTTCACCAGCTCATCCAGTCAGCCACACACCTTCACCACCAACTTCAGCTGGCCAGGGGTAAGCGTCAGCAGGCCATTCTGAAACTCATATGTTTGGGGAACAGGCCCCACACCGCGCAGGAGTTGTGGCGGGGTATTGAACAACAGACCGACGAGTGGTTTCTGCGGTGGGCCTCAAGCCCGGCCTGGTGGTGTCGCGATAATGGGCGAAATCTCGTCGCAGCTCTGGGACTAGCCGGTTTGGCGCACATCCCTTGCCTGGCGCATGTGCTGAATTTGGTGGTGCAGAAGTTCATTCACACCTACCCGACATGTCAGAGCTGCTGCATAAAGTGCGGGCCGTCTGTGCGCGCTTCGGCGTTCACATCCTGCCGCTGCTGCGCCTGTCTGCGCTACAGCGTAACCCGGCCTTCCCGCTCACCGCCTCATATGCGGCGTGCCCACCAGGTGGAACTCCACCTTGCACATGCTGGAGAGACTGTGCGAGCAGCAGCAGGCCATAGTGGAGTTTCAGCTGCAGCACGCGCGCGTCAGTCGCACTGCAGAACAGCACCACTTCACCACCAATGATTGGGCCTCCATGCGAGACCTGTGTGCCCTGTTGCGCTGTTTCGAGTACTCCACCAACATGGCCAGTGGCGATGACACCGTTATCAGCGTTACAATACCACTTCTATGTCTCCTTGAGAAAACGCTTAGGGCGATGATGGAAGAGGAGGTGGCCCAGGAGGAGGAGGAGGAGGATGAGGGTCATTTTAGCACTTTCAGGCCAGTCTGTTAGAAGTGGCTCAGAGGAGGTTTTTGCAACAGCAGAGGCCAGGTACAAATGTGGCCAGCCAGGGCCCACTACTGGAGGGCGAGGAGGATGAGGAGGAGGTGGAGGAGGATGAGGATGAAGCAGGTTCACAGCGGGGTGGCACCCGACACAGCTCAGGCCCATCACTGGTGCGTGGCTGGGGGATACGGAGGACGATGGCGATCGCCTCCCACAGAGGACAGCTTGTCCCTTACCTCTGGGGAGCCTGGCACACATGAGCGACTACATGCTGCAGTGCCTGCGCAGCGACAGCAGAGTTGCCCACATTTTAGCGTGTGCGGACTACTGGGTTGCCACCCTGCTGGATCCCGGTACAAAGACAATGTGCCCACCTTACTTCCTGCACTGGAGCGTGATAGGAAGATGCGCTGAGTACAGCGCACGCTGGTAGACGCGCTCCTGAGAGCATTCCCAAATGTCACAGGGAACAGGTGGAAGCCCAAGGCGAAGGCAGAGGAGGAGCAAGAGGTCGCCAACGCAGCTGTGTCACGGCCAGCTCCTCTGAGGGCAGGGTTAGCATGGCAGAAATGTGGAAAAGTTTTGTCTCACGCCACAGCTAACTGCACCACCACCTGATACAGAGCGTGTTAGCAGGAGGCAGCATTTCACTAACATGGTTGAACAGTACGTCTGCGCACCCTCCACGTACTGACTGATGGTTAGGCCCCATTCAACTTCTGGGTCTCCAAATTGTCACGTGGCCAGGGTTAGCATTTTATGCCTTGGAGGTGCTGGCCTGCCCGGCCAGCGTTGTCTGAACGTGTTCAGCCTGGAGGCGTCATTACTGACAAAGCGCAGCCACCTGTCCACAGCCAACGTGGACAAGCTGACGTTCATAAAAATGAACCAGGCATGGATCCTACAGGACCTGTCCCTCCCTTGTGCAGAATAGACATTTATAACTGCCTCCCCTCAGCCATGTATTCTTGTACTCCGGGGTACTTCTTTGTTGAATCCTCATTTTTTAACTTTACCATGATCTTGCGGTGCAACCCAAAGTTGAATGAACCTCTCCTCTAATCTGGGCGCGGGGCCTAAATAACTGAAAGTGGCCTGTCTACAATGGTGGGTGACATGAAGCCTGAACCTCTGCTATGCGACCTCTCTCCTCTGTCTGGGTGCCGTGGGCTAAATAACTGAAAGTGGCCTTCTCCAGGGGTGGGTAATATGACGCATGATTCTGTGACAAATACAAACTTAGATGCGAGTAAAGAATTCATTGTCCTTCCTGCAGGTAAAGGAGCTTCTACAAGAGGAGGGTACTGAACCTTACAAGAAATTGCGCCCAATGATTTTTATACACTAATAGGACAGGGTTCCCAGAAAAGTCACTCTAGAGATATACTTTACGTTTGAGAGACAAAAACTTGGGAACGGCTGAATCGGCCTTCAATGCGGTGGACCAGACTTCCCATCTATGAAAGTTGGGAAGATAATCCTAAAGGGATGGGACAGGATAAGAAAGACTACCCTAAATGAATATATGTCGTGAAGCTTTGCCACTTGATACATAGAGCGATATATGGTTTTGCATTCAGCTCAAATCAGCAAAAGCAAGATAGGCAGACTAAATGCCCCAAATGCCGTCAGCAAGGTACGGACATGTTACATTGTTTGTGGCATTGTCCAGCTTCACAGAGGTTCTGGAGGTCAATAAACGTGGACAAGCTGACGTTCATAAAAATGAACCAGGCATGGATCCTACAGGACCAGTCCCTCCCTTGTGCAGAATAGACATTTATAACTGCCTCCCCCTCAACCATGTATTCTTGTACTCCGGTGTACTTCTTTATTGAATACTCATTTTTTTAACTTTACCATGATCTTGCGGTGCAACTCAAAGTTGAATGAACCTCTCCTTAATCTGGGCGCCGGGGCCTAAATAACTGAAAGTGGCCTGTTACAATGGTGGGTGACATGAAGCCTGAACCTCTGCCATGCGACCTCTCTCCTCTGTCTGGGTGCCGTGGGCTAAATAACTGAAAGTGGCCTTCTCCAGGGGTGGGTAATATGACGCATGATTCTGTGCTGTGGGACCTCTCTCCTCTGTCTGGGTGCAGGGGCCTAAATAACTGAAAGTGGCCTTCTCCAGTGGTGGGTAATATGACGCATGATTCTCTGCTGTGGGACCTCTCTCCTCTGTCTGGGTGCTGGGGCCCAAATAACTGAAAGTGGCCTTCTCCAGTGGTGGGTAATATGACGCATGATTCTCTGCTGTGGGACCTCTCTCCTCTGTCTGGGTGCTGGGGCCGAAATAACTGAAAGTGGCCTTCTCCAGTGATGGGTGATATGATGCATGATTCCTTTCTCTGGGACCTCTCTCCTCTGTCTGGGTGCTGGGTGCGGCGGTCATGAATGTCTGGGTGCTGGGGCCTAAATAACTGAAAGTGGCCTTCTCCAGTGGTGGGTAATATGACGCATGATTCTCTGCTATGGGACCTCTCTCCAGTTGATATTTGTTAATTTTTATTTATTTTATTTTATTTTAATTCATTTCCCTATCCACATTTGTTTGCAGTGCATTACCTACATTTTGCTGCCTTTGCAGCCCTCTAGCCCCTTCCTGGACAATTTTACAGCCTTTTTAGTGCCCAAAGTTCGGGTCCCCATTGACTTCAATGGGGTTCGGGTTCGAGGATAGTTTGGGTCGAGTTCGGATCACGAACCTGAACATTTTCAGGAAGTTCGGCAGAGCTCTGAACCGAACATCCAGGTGTTCGCTCAACTCTACCCGGGACCTGACGGCTTCAGTGCCGAGCTTCTACAAGTCGCTAGTACAAGAAATAGCACACGACGCTCACACAACTCTACTCAGGTTACATGCAAAACTCACAGATTCCTCAGCAGTCGAATTTGGCCTACATCAAAATCTAACTAAAACCTGGGAAGAATCCACTAGACCCAGTCTCCTACAGGCCAACATCGCTAATAAATCTAGATCTTAAAATAGCCTCCAAAATAATGGCGGACAGGCTGGCCTCAATACTGCCTAAGTTAATAACCCCAGCACAAGTGGGATTTGTTCAGGGGAGAGCGGCGGTCATGAATGTATGGAAGGTACTCACAGTGCTGGACGAAGTTGAGATGCATCCGGGGGCCCATCCATTTCCAGCCATCATCTCTATAGAGCGTCGAGAAGGCATTTGACAATGTGGACTGGGGATGGATGGACACCGTTCTTGATGGCCTGGAGTGTGGGATCCTTTAGAGATTTATAAGAGGTATATACTCCAACCCACAGGCAAGGTTACACATTCCGGGTTTCTTACCTGGTCCCATCGAGATAAGCAAAGATGCTAGGCAGGGATGCCCGCTGTCACCACTCCTCTTTAATCTGGCCCTTGAACCCCAATTTGACAAGGAGAACAAGATAGAAGGTATAAAAGTGGGTAACTTAAAGATAAAGCATGCATTATTTGCAGATGACCTCCTGATGTTCTTGGAGAATCCATCTAGGGATGCGAAACATTTGTTCCAAGTGCTCACAGACTTTGGGGAGGTGTCTGGATTCAGAGTGAAATGTACTAAATCCGAAATATTGTTTATAGGGTCCAGTAACAAAATACAGCTAAAACAGAAACTGGAGATACCCTTACAGATAGCCTCAAGGTCTATAAAATATTTCGGTATAAATTTAGGAAAAAAAACCTGAATCTCTCTATAGGTTAAACTATCCTCCCCTGATAAAAAAGATATCGGGAGACGTTGAAAGGTGGATGAATCTACCGCTCTCCTTGGGGGGCAGAGGTCAACTACTGAAAATGATATGTATACCCAAACTCCTATATCTCATGCAGACCATTCCTTTACTGTTAAAACACACAGATTTCTTTAATATAGAGAGGGCCTTCAGATCATTTCTGAGGAAAGGCAATAAGCCCAGAATAGCATTGCAGAAATTAAAGTTGCCTAAAAATCAGGGAGGAATGGCTTTCCCGGATTTAAGGTGCTATAATCTGGCTGGCCTTATGAGGCACTGTATAGACTGGATTAAGGGGTCAAATTTTTACTCTAA
Organism: Bufotes viridis; assembly: GCA_033119425.1. Taxonomy (NCBI): domain Eukaryota; kingdom Metazoa; phylum Chordata; class Amphibia; order Anura; family Bufonidae; genus Bufotes; species Bufotes viridis. The sequence goes on from JAKVIS010000972.1 coordinate 42,537, forward strand.
CAGATCCCTAGAGACTCAACTGGCAAATCCATGGGGGTTGACCTCCTTATTACATACCAAATTTAGAGCACTTCCGCAGCCCTTGCGACAGAGCCTGTTACTCAAAGACACGATAGCCGCATGGAAAGCCACAAGAAAAACATTTAACTTGCCATTCAGTGTATCGAAATACATGGAGCTTAGAAATCATCCGGAAATTCCAGCAGGGATAGGCTTAACCCATTTTAATCGATGGAGATCTGTGGGGGTCCTAAGGGTAGGAGATATGTGGAGTTCTCAGCATAATAGATATTACTCGTTTGCTGAATTCTGTGACAAATACAAACTTAGTACGGTAAAGAATTCATTGTCCTTCCTGCAGGTAAAGAGCTTCCTAAAGAGGAGGGTACTGAACCTTACAAAGGAAATTGCGCCCAATGATTTTTATACACTAATAGGACAGGGTTCCCAGAAAAAGTCACTCTCGGGAAATATACTTACGTTTGAGAGACAAAAACTTGAGGGGCAGCTGAATCGGCCTTCAATGGGTGGACCAAAGACTTCCCATCTATGAAAGTTGGGAAAATAATCCTAAAGGATGGGACAGGATAAGAAAGACTACCCCAAATGAAATATGTCGTGAAACGCACAGCCGCTTGATACATAGAGCGATATATGGTTTTGCATTCAGCTCAAATCAGCAAAAGCAAGATAGGCAGACTAAATGCCCCAAATGCCGTCAGCAAGGTACGGACATGTTACATTGTTTGTGGCATTGTCCAGCTTCACAGAGGTTCTGGAGGTCAATAAAAAGCCAAATTAGAACTCATCTGAAGCTATCGATACCTCTGACTCCAGAACTTATATTATTTCATGCGGTAGAGGAAGGGAGGAGACTATCTCCATTAATACACCTAGTGATACTAGCAGCCAAGAGATGCTTGTTTCGCAGCTGGCTACAACCCAAAATTCCCTCGATGACAGATGTATTCAGCTACTGTTGGTGTTTTTAATATTATTTGTTTAACACTTGAAGTGACAATTTCACAATATGTATTCAGCTAAGATTTTTGTGCAGTTACAATAACTCTATCATTTCTCATGCTGGTTATTTCTGATTCTTGTAAACTGATGACACATTGTAATAATATTATATTGCACAGCTTTACAAACTATATGATGCTCTATGTTGTAACAAAAAAATGAAAATTTGTGTGAACAGATATATATATATATTTATTTGCATACATGTACATATGTGTGTACATATACATACACCTGCATATATAGATGTACAAACAAAAACATTTGTCGACCATGTCACGGACACTTCATTAACACATAAAAGAGGATACACATAAATACTGATAAAATAATAAAACAGTTAAAAATAATAACTTCAGAGGAATGGAGGGAAACTCAGGACATTCATGGACATAACATTGCCTCCTTGCATTCCCAAATCAATATGATCAATTCCCTGAACCATCAAAAGAGTGGAATCACATCCATGGCACATTTTAAAGTGTTTGGAGATTGGTTTCAGATTCAACAGATCTTCATTTTCTTCGGCCTCAATTATATCACGGACATCACACATATTTTCAATTCACTAGTTGTTAGTCCAATATAGATCATAGGGCATGGACGTGTTGCGTAATTAACCACAGCCCTTGTAGTAGAAGTAATGCTATGGGTAATGTCCGAGTTATATTGGGGGCACGCAACAAACTTGCCACATGGCTTATAACCCCATTTTGGACCTTTTTATCCAATGAGTTCACTATCTTTTTTAGGATGGTAATAAGATTTCACTAAACGGTCCTTTAAGTTCTTTGACCTTCTAGCCACTAGGGCTCGGTGAGTTGAAAGGTACTTCTCTCCACTATAACACGCATGTTTTCCCATTGTGAATGATAATTAGTGATATATATCACCATTTCTCCTGAGTTTTTCTTGGTCTCGGAT
>JAKVIS010000973.1:0-20000 GCA_033119425.1 Bufotes viridis
AATTCTCCAGGTCCCCAATCAAACCCAATGTGTGTGTTCTGTCGACCAAGTCCTTGAACAATCTAGGTGATACAGAAAAATTGTAAAAAAAATAAAAATCTAATAAAAAATTAAATGGCACCTGTCAGCAGGACAAACCCTATTAGCCCAGGATTGATTCTGCTTATTACAGCCATACCTGGATGACAAAAATTCATTTCCCAGTTCCACTGAAAACTGTCAACTAGGGCTTCGTTGAACAGAAGGGTGGGCCCTCAGCATCTCTGCCTTCCACGCCCCCTCGCCTTGACTGCAAATGCTACAAATAATTTTGGCGCATGCGCAGTAAGTATCTGTTAAAGGGGTTGTCCCACGAAGACTACGTATCCCCAGGATAGGAGATTAGCGTCTGAATGGCGAGGGTCCGACTACTGGGGCGCCTAACAACACCCCCAAAAAAGTGCTGGCGTCTGCCACAGATCTAGGACACTGTCTTTGTTGCCCATAGCCACCAATCAAAACGCAGATTTCACTTCTTACCCTGTTTGAAAATGAAAGCTGCATTGTGATTGGCTGCTGCGGACAGTTTCATGAATCACATGGAGATGAATGGAGATCTCGGTGAATTAGTGGCAGCCATGACATGGGCATGTTATAGAGGCATACACACAGCGTGTCAGGGATGATGGAGGCGGTAGTACACGCGGCTCACAGGGCGCTGACATTCCTATACACACGGCCGCCATGTGCTCAGGTGTGAGGGGAGAAGCGCGGGCAGGGTTACCGTCTCAGCCGGCTGCTCGTCCAGCTCCTCCATTATTCTCGCTCACTTCCAGCTTCCCGCTTGATGTCAGACCTGAGGAAGGCCCCGGGGGCTGTCCTCCTCACTGCCTGCGCCGGCCCTGACAGGAAGTCCCCACTGGGTGCGCATCCGAGACCGCTGCCAGTGTCTGGAGCTGAGAGCCCTGAAAATAACCGACAACTTCTATGTGGCCTAAGGACCTTTTCTATTTTTTTAAATAAAATAAAAAAAGCGTTTTTCAGTGCGTCTTATTCTCCAATGAGAGCTTAGTCGCGCTAGTTAGGGAGATTTGCTTAGTTGCCATAGCATCCAATCAGTTTCCACCTTTTATATTTTACAGCTCCTTTGGAAAATGAAAGGAGGAAGCTGATTGGTTGCTAGGGGCAACTAAGTCAGTTCTACTTTACACCGGTTTTGATAAATTCACTATGTTCCCATGGAGAGCTGACACAGCCAGGGCTCCATAAGAACATAGCTATGACAGACCTTAAATCCTCCAGAAGGCCCAAGGCTGTTCTAGAAGCCCAACAGCTCCCCCGATCTCGGCGTAGGGGAGCTGTTCATTAGCGCTCAGATGCCGTGGTCAATTGTGAGGTGTTAAAAGTCTGTGATCAGCGTTATTGCCAATCACAGACTTTGCCTCTGGGTGTCTGTTGGCTAAAAGAGCAGGCACCCGATGGCTATAGTGCCTGCTTAGTTCCTGAGTGGGCGCCATCTTTAAAGGGCTTCTGTCAAGTCATTTCTTTTTGCTGCCTTATTAAAGCATTTATCAGAGACCATTTTATTCTATATACACTGGTTTTTACCCTACATAAACATCGTTATAGGGCGCGTTTTGGACTGTTGGATAGGTGTTGATAGGTATACCATTTTCTGTTAGTTATTTTATTAGCTTAAATAACGCACTTTTTAAATATGTAAACATATACCTTGCAAGCAGCTAGGGCGGTTACTTGCTGGTCAGCAGCCACAGCAGCATGTCTTTGTGCAGTCATCACCAACTTTGTAAGTGCCAGGTCCGCGCGCTCTCACTTCTATTGTGAAATGAGCATGCTGCGGTCTCCTAACCACATCGCCGGCCCCGCTGTCGTCCAGTCTTCAGTTCACTGCGACTGTCATTACAAAAATGTTGCGCGCAGCGTCGCAGTGGCGTCAGTTCATTGATTGCCAAAAATGTCTCCATTAAGCCCTTAGTGACCACCAGTATGCTTTTTACAGTGGTCCCTAAGGGACCTGTAAACTGGGTCACTGACTTTGTATGGCCGCCCAGTGTAAGTGCCATCTGAGTCTCCTGCTCTAACAACCCACACCAACAGAAGCACGATCTGGGCCATTTAACCTCTTAGATTCTGTGGGCGCTACAGAGGAGCAGGTGCCGATTCGAGCATGCAGGTCGGCGCCTAGTGAAGGCGCCCAACATCTACACCGGAGAGAAGATGCTAAATACAACAAATTCCAAGTTAAAAAATATATACCTTTTTCCACTGAAAAAAATAAAATTTTCTCCACATATTTGGTATCAAGGCATCCGTAACAAACAGCACTACATAATTATCATGTAATTTGTCCTGTAAGGTGAACACTGTAAAAAAAAAAAAGTCAGAATTGCTGCTTTTTAAATATTTGCCACCCAAAAATGTAATAAAAAGTTATTAAAAAGTGTTATGTACCCCAAAATGATACCAATGAAAACTACAAGTTGTCCCGCAAAAATCAAGCCCTCACACAACTCCGTAGAAAAAAATAAATTATGGATCTTGGGATGTGATGATGCAAAAACATTTAAAAAAAAAAAAAAAAGGATTTTATTGTGCAAAAGTAGTAAAACGAAAAAAAAAAAATATGTATTTGCTATTGCTGTAGTCGTACTGACCCATAGAATGAAGGTATTTGATATTTGATATTTATGCCAAAAAATTAACGCTGCAAAATTTGTAATGTACAAACTCAGTGGCAGTGTTGCTGTTTTTTCCTACCACCCTCCTAGAAAGAGTTAATACAAGTTATGTGTACCTCAAAATTGCACTATTAACCACTACAACTTCTCCCGCAAAAACAAGCTCCCATATGGTTATTACATAGATGGAAAAATAAAGAAGTTATAGCTCTTGGAAGGCAAAAAATGAAAATAAAATCGTCATCGAAGCCCAAAACAGGCTGGTCACTAAGGGGTTAAAGTGTCCCTGCACTTTTGTTGTCATAGTGGCATATGAAAGGCTTTGATTGGTGGAGGTCGAGTGCTGAGATCCCCACTGGTGGCTGGAATGAGGAGAAAGAAGCGCTTGCACAGCGTGCTCACTGGAGGAGACAGAATGGAGACTTTCTATTGAGCTTAGGGGAGATTTATCAAACTGGAGTAAAGTAGAACCGGCTTAATTTCCCATAGCAACCAATCAGATTCCACTTTTAATTTGTCCAAAGGAACGCTGAAAAATAAAAGGTGGAATCTGATTGGTTGCTATGGGCAAGTTCTGAGGATCCGGCAGGCACTTCCGTCCGCCGGATCCGTCAGAGCATAAGTCGCCTAAGCATTAGAAGACTGATCAGGATCCTGATCAGTCTTCGAAATACTTTCAGGTTACTATGGCAGCCAGGGCTATTAAAGTCCTGGTTGCCATAGTAGTGAGAGCGAGGAGCGGTATACTTACAGTCCGTGCGGCTCCGGGCGCTCAGAATGGCGTCAGGCGCCCCATGCGCATGGATCACGTGATCCATGCGTGTAGAGGCGCCCTGGCGTCACTCTGGAGCGCCCGGGAGCCGCACGGATGGTAAGTATACTGCTCCCCGCTCCCACTACACTTTACCATGGCAGCCAGGACTTTAGCGTCCTGGCTGCCATGGTAACCGTTAGAAAAAGCTAAGCGTCGGATCGGCGATGCGCGAAGCGACGTTTAGCTTAAGGCGGATCGGATTAATGCCTTTCAATGGGCATTAATTCCGGATCCGGCCTTGCGGCTAAGTGTTCAGGATTTTGGGCCGGAACAAAAGCGCAGCATGCTGCGGTATTTGCTGCGTCCAAAAAAGCGTTCCGGTCCTGAACTGAAGACATCCTGATGCATCCTGAGCGGATTTCTCTCCATTCAGAATGCATGGGGATGATCCTGATCAGGATTTTTCCGGCGGCTAATCGAGTTTCACTTTACTTCAGTTTGATAAATTTCCCTCCTTGTCTTTAGCAGTGAGGAGAGAAAAGCTTTCAGTTTGAGCACCTCTCTCTCCTCGTTCAAGCGATCTGTGGGATCTCAGCACTCAGACCCCCAACAATCAAAACTTTTCACAAGTCACTATGACATATAAAAGTTTTTTGTTTTTATGGACACTTTAAATTGTACATGTCTTGGGTGGATAAAATCTTCAGGACGGTCTTGGCCAAATGGAGAAGAAAAGGAAAGTGAAGAACTCCAGAGAGGACATCAGTCAGTTACACGCACAGCACAGTGCCTGTGTAGAACTGGCATCTACCACTATATGGTCACTGTATGGTAGTATTAAAGGTCTTTGTATACAGTAGTTGTTTTTATTTAGCAACAGTATTTTTCAGTTTGTTTCTTTTGCAGACCAATAGAAATGAATGAGTCTGTGTGCAATCTGCAAAAAATGCAGATCAGACATAGATACAAAATACGGTCGTGTGCATGAACCCTTATTTTGTGTTTGAGATATATATATTACATAATGGCCACGAAAAAGTAGGGAGCCTCCAGCGATAGTACAACAAGATGAACGAGCAAGTGGATTGTTGTTTTTTTTTTAATTACCCACAAGTCACAAAAGATGATGAAAGTGGTCCTCGTTCAGGTTGGATTATGTTGTCGATGTTCTCCTTGAGTTCATCCAGGGGATGTGGATTGTTAGGCCCCTTTCACACGGGCGTGATTTCCGCGTGGGTGCAATACGTGAGGAGGACGCATTGCACCCGCACTGAATCCGGACCCATTCATTTCTATGGGGCTGTGCACATGAGCGGTGATTTTCACGCATCACTTCTGCGTTGTGTGAAAATCGCAGCATGCTCTATATTCTGCGTTTTTCACGCAACGCAGGCCCCATAGAAGTGAATGGGGCTGCGGGAAAATCGCAAGCAAGTGCGGATGCAGTGCGATGTTCCTGCAAGGTTGCTAGGAGACGGGACCCGATCTTTATTATTTTCCCTTATAACATGGTTATAAGGGAAAATAATAGCATTCTCAATACAGAATACTTAGTAAAATGTGGATTAAGGGGTTAAAAATAAAAAAAAATAACTCACCTTGCCGATCTCTTCTCTCTTCTTCAAGCATTAGCTACCAGCTAAAGGACCTGTGATAATGGTGATGGACCATGTGATGAGCTAAGTGACCTCATCACAGGTCCTTTAACCGACAGCTAATGAATGAAGAAGAGAGAAGAGATCGCAACTATGCGATCAAGTGGATTTGGTGAGTTCATTTTTTTATTTTTAACCCCTCCAACCACATGTTACTAAGCATTCTGTAGTGAGAATGCCATTATTTTCCCGTATAACCATGTTATAAGGGAAAATAGTAAAATCTACAGAATACTCAACCCGAAAACAGACTTCAGTGATGACGTCTGGGTTTGGGTCTGGGTACCAAACATGACGATTTTTCCCACCCAAGGCACCCGCCACTTATCCGGGCATCAAACGTGACGCCCGTGTGAAAGAGGCCTTAGTAGACACTTTCTGTTTTAAATTTCCCCACAGATAAAGCTGCATGTGGACAAGTCTGGGGAACGTGGTGGCCATAACCCGTTCACATTTTAAAGGGATTCTGTCACCTGGATTTTGCCTATAGAGCTGCGGACACATGCTGCTAGATCGCCGCTAGCACGTCCACAATATACATTCCACATAGCTCTGAGTGCTTTTATTTAGGTAAAAAAACCTATTTTATATATATATATATGTAAATGAGGCAAGGAGCCCAAGGGGCTGTTACTAACGTTTCTGGAGCCCAGCCACGCCCCGCCCCGCATCCTCCAAATCCCCTCCTAAGAACCTGTGCCAGCGAGTTCCGTGAGGTGTGGCATCTTGTTGGAAAAAGCAGGACATTTTTTTCTTCTGGTGTTAGTTGGTTGTAAAATTGTTCAAAGATATCCAGGTAAATTGCGGTATTCACAGTTGATTTGAAGAAAATTGGGCCCATTTTTCGTGTCCCTGACACTGTGCACCAAACGCTGTAAGGCAGATTGATTAGGAGATATTGGAGGCAGGCTACTTTTTCGTGGGCCACCCTGTATATATATGGTAAATCTGCTCCATTATATGTTTTTTGTTTTGTGGTGGGAGGGGGACCATGGCATCTGAGGAGGCTTTCCTTGGGAGAGCTGCACTGCTGGGGCCTGAACGGCTTTCCTGCGTGGAGATCGGGGAAGTCGTTCCTTCGCTGTGGTAGGCTGGGTCCTGCTAAAGAATCCCTGGCTGCCACAGCAATAGTTCCTTTGCAGGCCTGAATCTCCCACAGACTGCAGGGTAAATCACTGCAGCCTGTGGGACAAGTGATCTGACAATTGTGGGGAATTGCTCTGGTAGACAGGCTTGCGGACGCAGTATAGAGGCAAGGTACACAGTTCTCTGGGTAAAGCAGAAGTGTTTTATTCACACTCAGCAACACAAAAACAGTCTTAGTGCTTGTTCACATGAGGCAAAACAGAAACAGTCTTAGTGCTTGTTCACACAAGGCAAAACACAAGGCAAAAACATCAGTCCCACAGCAAGGTCACCTGAGTGGTCGGTGTTAGTTCACACCTAGCAGTTAGCTCGGCCACGCTGTTTCCACCAGAGGCTTCCAGGTAGACTGCACGCCTGTTTGCAGACTCTTGCTCTCAGCCCTGACACGGGGTTCAGACCTGAGCGCTTTTGAAACGCGCGTTTTTGTCGCGCGTATTTTAGCGTTTGTGATTCTGGAGACCAATAGAAAAAGGCATATCTACACCTTAACGCGCGTTTTATGCGCGTTCCCATTGAAGTCTATGGAAGGAAAAGCGTGACAAACGCCCAAAAAAACGCTCCTGAAAGAGCTTATGCGTCAGGCGTTTTACAGCGCGTTTTTACGCGCTGTAAAACGCTCAAGTGTGAACCACTCCCATAGGGATGCATTGGTTTTCATGTCTTGAGCGTTTTACAGCGCGTTTGAACGCGCTGTAAAACGCTCAGGTGTGAACCTAGGGTGAGAGCTCCACAGTAACACCAGCAGCTTCCAGGATAATCACCTCTCACCTGCTGAGGTGGCTGCCTTTTTAAAGGCCCGTAAAAGGTCCGGCCTGGACCGTGGGGAATAGTCTCCCACCCAGGACTTGACTATTCCCAATAAGAGCCGGCCCGGATCGGCTTTGTAGCCATACTAAATACCAATGTGTCAAACAGCACTAGCTGCTGCTGTGCTGACACACAAAAAATCCGGCTCTTATCTCACCGAGGCCAGGAACCTCAGTGACACGTACCTTCCGTCAACGACGGAACCTTGCGCCCTCTTACACAATATTCTTGTTAACTAGTGTTGAGCGAACTTGTGTTTTAAGTTCCGCGTCCAAAGTTTGGGTTATCGAAGAATCCCGTTATGGATTCCCCTACCACAGACCATAACGGAATTTGGAAACCATAACAGGATTCTTTGATAACCCGAACTTTGGACGCTGAACTTAAAAAAACAAGTTTGCTCAACACTATTGTTAACCCCTTCTCGACCTCCGCCATAAGTATTTGGGGCGCCATAGCCGCCGGGTTTGTGCGGGGCTAATGTCTGCGATCAGCAGTAATGCCGATTGCAGGCATTGAACCCCTAAGATGTGGTCAAATGTGACTAAGGGCTCATGCACATGACCGTATGTATTTTGCGGTCCGCAAAAAACACGGATGACATCAGTGTGCATTCCGTATTTTGTGGAATAGAACAGCTGGCCCTCAATAGAACAGTAATATCCTTGTCCGTAATGCGGACAATAATAGGACATGGTCTATTCTTTTGCAGAACGGACATACGGAAACAGAATGCATTTCTGAAAGCGTTTCTGAATCACGTGTTTTTGTAACTAAGAAACGCGCATCATACGCGCGATTCAGTGATTCTCCCCTATTTCAGCATGGCCCATAGGCGCGTTAAAACGCCCAAAAGAAGCTCATGCTGAAGCGACAGCGTTTAGCGTTTTTCAGCGCGTTCAAACGCGCTGTAAAACGCCCAAATGTGAACCATGCCCATAGGGAAGCATGGCCTTCCACATGTTATGCGTTTTACAGCGCGTTTGAACGCGCTGAAAAACGCTTAGGTGTGTACCTAGGGTAAGAGTACAAAACCTGTTAGCGCTGCGCTTCCAGGACTGGAACAGTTCCCCCACACAGCAATGGGGAAGCCGTTCATTGCCTGTGAAAGGCTGGGGCCTGCTGAGACTCCGATGCCTTGTACAGGTACATTCTAATGTAGGCCTGCAGGTGGCAGCACTACATAGCAATATACTGAATTTTCTATTTCTCATTGGATTTATTTCCATTGTTATATAGAAGTGGCAATCTAAGGAATGCATGATGTTAAGCCTAAAAGAAAGTATAAATATTAAAGCATAAAAATAGTTATAGCAAAAAGCGTAACGGGAAAAAAAATAATCAAATTGGCTAATTTGCCATTTTTTTGCCACTTCAACTCACAAAATAATTGAATATAAAATGACTAAAAAGTCATACACACCCCAAAATAGTATAAATAAAAGCGACAGATTGTCCTGCAAAAAAATTAGTCTCCACAGTTCCATAGACATAACTATAAAAATTTTATGAGGGTCAGAATATGGCGATGAAAATAAAAATTAATTTTTTCCAAAGTTTTTATTTTTTTTTAAGTATTAAAACACAAGAAAAACTCTATAAATATTGTATCGCTATAATCGTACTGACCTACAGAATGAAGGTCATGGGTCAGTTTTACCACATAGGGAACACGGTAGAAACAAAATCCAAAAATCTGTGGCAGAATTGTGGGTTTTTTCCCCATTTAAAATTTTCTTCCAGCTTCCTACTATGTTGTACGAAATATCAAATGGTGCAATTGGAAAGTACAACTTGTCCTGCAAAAAAAACAAGCCCACACATGGGTATGTGAACGGAAAAAAAAAAAATGTTATGGCTCTGGAATGTCAGGGAGTAAAAAACGAAAATGCAAAAAATCGGCAAAAAAGTTAAAAAAAATATATATTTTAACAAATAAAAATTCCAATCACCCCATTTCCTCACAATTAAAATCAAAATAAATAAAAATTAACAAACATTATAGGCATTAAATATTAAAATATAAACCTGGTGACAACGTAACAGAAAAAAAAAATCTAATTTGCCATTTTTTTTTATGCTTTATTTCACAAAAAATGTGAATAGAAAGCAATAAAAAGTCAAGCATGCTCCAAAATGATATCTGTAAAAACTGAAGATCACCTGTCATGCTCATTTATGCATCAGTTTAAGCCATTTCCGTCTGGAGAAATTTAGATGGGGAAAAGAAATACTTTGTAGTGGGCTTTTTTCCCGTCTAAAATAACGGATCTCAGATGGAAATGGCTAAAACGGATGCGAAATGTGCATAAGGCCTCAAGCACACGAAAGTGTGCCAGCCGTGCCCGTGCTACAGACCATAAATTGCAGTCAATGCACACGCACTGACCGTGTGCCCGCCGTCTACGGACGCGTACCCATTCACTTGGATGGGGTCCGCAATCCGCATCCAACGGTCCGCACCGCAAAAAAGTAGTGCATGCTCTACTTTTTTTGCAGTGTGGAGGCACGGACAGAAAACCCATGGTACCACTCCGTAGTGTTTCCGATATGTGTCTCCGTTCTGCACGGTATCTTCCAGATTGCGGACTTGTTCAAGCGACCCGTTGTTTGCAGATTACAATACGGGCACGGGCCACCTACGGTTGTGTACATTGGCCTTACTGAGCATAATGGGTTCTTAAAGGGTTATTCCTATCTCACACATCGGGGGCACATCGCTAGGATACGCCCCCGATGTCATACTAAAAACGGAGCCTGCAAAGTCCCAGAGGGCGCACTAAGCATGCGCGGCCCCCCTCCATTCATTCCTATGAGAGCACCGAAAATAGCCAAGCAGCACTCTCTGCTATTTTCGGAAGTCTCATTGAAATGAATGGGAAGCGCATTGCGCAAGAACGGCCGCCACTCCAATTACTTCTATGGGGCTGACGGAAATAGCCGAGCCTCCCATTATAATCAATGTTGCCTGGTGGCGCTCCGGTAGTTTACGGTTATGACAGATGCGATGAACTCCTCTGTCGGAACAGCCTGCCAGAAGATTTTAGCGATAGAGCAAAACTAGCCTTAGCTGTGTTGCCCATTGAAGTCCATGGGGAAGGGCTAAAGTAGCTAGCTTTTTCTATTTTTGCACGTTTTCGCCACTGCTTAGAGAGGCAGGGTATATTCACACACCTAAGGCCTCTTTCACACGGGCGTCATGTTTGATGCCCGGATAAGGGGCGGGTGCGTTGCGGGAATATGCGCGATTTTTCCGCGCAGGTGCAAACGTTTGTAATGCGTTTTGCACACGCGTATGAAAAATCGCCATGTTTGGTACCCAGACCCGAACTTCATCACTGAAGTCCGGTTTCGGGTAGAGTATTCTGGAGAATTGATTATTTTCCCTTATAACATGGTTGTTAAGCAATTTCAAAGGTACAAAAAAAAAGAAATAAATAAATAATGGGAAATAAAGAACCGTGAGGTTTGTCTGATTATATTCCTAGCTAGGGCATTTCTTGTAGTGACAGATAATTCATCTTTGCCAGTTCCTGCTCCCTTGGGATCACTCAAAGCACAGTTATCAGCTAAACCTACATAAGATTTTTTTCCAACAGGAAGCCAGATGTGATGGGGTCTCAACCCTTCCTGGTAACAGAGCGCTTGGTTAATTATGATGGATGCCACATTATATGTCATACAGCAGGCACATTTATATCAGGCATTTTTTTCTCATTTATTAAGCTGGAAAAATATCCAGACCGCTAAGTTATAAGGTCAAGGAGAAAGGGACGAAGTGTGAAATATCCAATTAAGCCTGGACGTTTAACAGATTAGGTTGCAAGGAAGTTAGATTCCTGTTTCACGCACTTTCAGGTTCATCTACTAGATGCAGAAGGCATACTCAGCTGAAGAGGTTGTTTCAACACCAACATATTTATATGATTTATATTAGCGTGTAATTATGTCTTCTGTATATCTCTGTTCTGAGGGTTGTTCACACAATCACAAACATTTGCAAAGCATTCAAAGCCACAGTTATATCAGGAAAAGCTTTAACATTATTGCAGGATCAGGCTCTTACTGCAATATTCAGAATCTGTAGCACTAATATAAAATCAGGAGTAGGATAACATTTTGACTTTCCAGTTCTTTGTATAGGGGACAAGTGAGGCAAAAAGTAAAATCACAGTCTATTTTTACCCTGTATAGTAAAAAGTGTTTACAGCAAAATGATGTAAACACTAGAATGGGAAGACTAAGGTCTCCTATAGACTGCATGCTTACAAGCATAATGGATAAAAATGGTTTCACACTTACATCTGATCATAGGCTATCTGATTGAAAGGGTTTTCTGGGTGTTTAATATTGAAGACCTACCCAATCATAGGGTTCCGATGATTGGCACCCCAATGATCAACTGTTTGAATAGGCCAGAGCACTCCATGAGCCTCTTCATACACCAGTGATTTTATGTTCATCAGTCACATGGCCACAGCTCATTCCCACTCTCCCACTCACATGAATGGGGCTGAGGGTGCAATACCAAGCACAGCCACTATCCAATGAACAGCACTGTGCTTGGTAAGCTCCAAGGAGGCTCTTCAAACAGCTGCTGGGTTTCGGACCCCTACCAATTAGGTACTGATGACCTATCTAAAGATAGTTATCAATTTTAAACACAATTATATCTCTCATTCTAATCCTGCCTATAATTATATCACCTCTTTGTATAGATAAGCGGGTAACTGCAGTAAAGTGATCTGTACAGACCAAGAAGTGGTGTCTGTTATTAGGTTTAGTGGCCAGTGTGAAAACTGCAGGATTTTATGGCTTTTGTTTATAGATATTGACATGGAAAATAACAAATTAAATCACAAAAATTATTTACAAATATGTCAAACATAAAAATATATTTAACCCCTATAATGACCGGACCATTTTTCACCTTCGTGACCAGGCTGATTTTTAGAAATCTGACATATGTTACTTTATGTGGTAATAACTTTGGAGCGCATTTACTTATCCAAGCCATTCTGAGATTGTTTTCTTGTGACACATTGTACTTCATGTTAGTGGTAAATTCGATTCACTATAAACCACCTTTATTTATAAAAACATCCTAAATTTACTGACAGTTTGGAAAAGTTTGTAATCTTCAAAATTTGAATTTCTCTGCTTTTAACCTCTTACCGGACGCCTAGGGCGTACAGGTGCGCCCTGGAGTCATGGTATAGGACCGAGGCGTACCTGTACATACTGTGAATTTCCGATCACCGCTGCGCGGGTGGCGTGTCGAGGCTCAAAAGGTGCCTGCTAAAATCATTTAGCAGGTACCCAGCGACTGCCCAGGGGGTCCTGTGACCCTCCATGTCGCGATTGCAGCAAACCGCAGGTCAATTCTGACCTGCGGTTTGCAGCGCTTTACAGTTTCTGATTCCCGTGGTCTGTGAGAGGCCCTCCTCCCTCCCATCACTCTCTGCTCTGTTCTGGCAGTGGGTGATGGTTATCATGGCAGCAGGACCGCCTTCAGGCGCGTCCTGCTTGCCATGTACTAACTGCAAGTCGATCTGACTTCTGCTAAAGGCAGAAGTCTGATCAGACTAAGTCTAAAGTAAAAATACAGTACACACATAGATTATGCGATTTCTGTATCTGAGCATCAGACCCGCTGGATTTTCAAGAACCCAAGTGGGTCTGGGTAAAGCAAAAAATGTAAAAAAGTGAAAAAAGTAAAAATAAAAAAACACATTTATCGGTGAATGAAAATTAAATCACTACCACATATTATGTATAGCGCGTCAGTAATCACCTGTCTATAAAAGATATCACATGACCCCTAACCCCTCAGGTGAACTCCATAAAAAAAACAAAAAATGGTGTAAAAAGCCATTTCTAATGTCATTACATCACAAAAGTGTAATACAAGCGATTAGTCTCAAACTATGGAACACTAAAACACGATTTTCTAAAATGCTGTTATTGTGTTAAAGTAAATAAATAAACAAAAGTATACATATTGGGTATCTCCGTCAGTAAAAACCTGCTCTATAAAAATATCACATGATCTAACCTCTCAGGTAAATACCGTAAAAAAAAAAAAAAAAAAAAACTGTGTCCCAAAATAGTATTGTCGAAACCAGTCCTCTCATCCGCCAAAAATGATACCCTACAGGACAATCGACCAAAAATTTAAAAATATGGCTCTCAGACTATGGAGACATTAAAACATGATTTTTTGTTTAAAGATGATATCATTGTGTAAAACATAAATAAATAAATAAAAGTATACATATTAGGAATCGTGCGTGTCAGTAACAACCTGCTCTATAAAACTAACACATGAACTAACCCCTCAGGTGAACACATCAAAAAAATATATAAATACGGTGTCAAAGTCATTTTGTCTCGCCTTCATCTAAAAACGTGTAATGAGTGACCAAAATGTCATATGCACACACCAAATAGTGCCAGTAAAACCGACATCTCATCCCGCAAAAAAATGAGCCCTACATAAGACAGTCGCCCAAAAAAATAAATAAAAAATATGGCTTTCAGAATGTGGAGACACAAAAATATTTTTTTCAAAAATGCTTTATTATGTAGCCTGAAACAAACCCCCAAAAAGTAGTCATATTTAGGTATTGTCGTGTCCGTAACAACCTACTCTATAGAAATAGCACATGATCTAACCTGTCAGATCAACGATGTAAAAAACAAGAAATAAAAACGGTCCCAAAACAGCAATTGTTTTGCAGAATTTTCCATTTGAATCCATTTGCCAGTAACAAGCAAGGTTAACAGCCAAACCACAACTCAATATTTATTGCCCTGATTCTGTAGTTTGCAGAACACCCCATATATGGTTGTAAACTGCTAGATGACCAAAGGCAGGGCGCAGAAGGAAAGAATACACTATAGGTTTTTGGAAGGCAGATTTGACTGGAACTGTTTTTGACACTATTGCCATTGAAGCCCCCTGATGCCCCTAAGTAGAAACTCCAAAAGTGACTTCATCTAGAAACTACACCGCTCAAGGTATTCAAACTGATTTTACTAACTGTAATAACCTTTAGATGTTCCACAAGAGTTATTGGCAAATGGAGATGAAATTTCAGAATTTCTATTTTGTTACCTTGCCTCCAAAGAAGTGTAATATAGATTTTATATTTACCCTAACATAGTATAACAAAACTGCCACCTTATCCCGTATTTTTTTCCAAAAATGGTCCCTTTTTGGACTTTCTGTAGGGATGCATCAGGCGACTTCAAATGGGACATGGTGTCTAAAAACCAGGCCAGCAAAATGTACTACAAACCATATCGCGTTCCCTTCCTTCTACACCCCTACTCTTTGGCCATACACAGCAGTTTACGACCACGTATAGTGTTTCTGCAAACTACAGAATCAGGGCAATTAATATTGATTTTGTTTGGCTGTTAACCCTTGTAGATTGCTAGAAAAATGGATTAAAATGGAAAATGAAAAATCTAAATTGAAATTTTACTTTACATTTCTCAACTCTTGTATGAAACACCTAAAGGGTTAACAATGTTTGTAAAATCAGATTGAGAGTGTAGTTTGGGAGTCATTTTGGGTGGTTTCTATTATATAAGCACACACTGTGTACTGTACATCTGATACGGTAACTAACACCACATATGTCATTAGTCATTAAGAGGGGTTGAACAATAGGTCATTTTTCTAATGGTGTTTCCAAAGTTTTTGGTTTTATGGAAAAAAAAAAATTGTTGCTCCTGCTGAAGATGGCCTAGACCAGAGGGCTACTCAACTGGCGGAACACGGTCCAAATCCAGTCGCGGTTGCCAGCTGTCTGGACCCTTGCATGCAGTGGTGTGCTAAGGGCGGGCGTGGGGGCAGTCGCCTGGGTGCCGGCTCTCAGGGGTGCCAGAGTCCCGAAGCAATGGTGCTTCCCATCAATACTGAATCAGGCGCTCATTCTTTGGCTTACTGGAGCTGCGATCCTGTCACTCACCCTCCAGCTCCTGCGTTCCTCCCCTCCTTCAGGCCAGAGAGGCGCTGAAGCCTTCTCCCTCTCCACCATTCAGCCTGCTGGCACAGGAGTCGCTGCCAGCCTGTGGGCGGAGCCTGCAACACCAAAGATCTGCTAAGCTCTGCCTACACATTGCTGCAGAGCGTCTGTAATCTGCAGAGGAGAGAGGACTGTGAGCTTCAGGAATGGAGCAGTGGAATAGTTAGTGTTTTTTTTTTTTTTTACATAGAGGGGGCCCAATGGGCATTGCAAATGTGGAGGTGGCACAATGGGCGTTTCTACTCTGGAGGGAACAATAAGGCATTGCTAATGTAGAGAGGAGACACAATTGGCATTTTATACTCTGGAGGGGCACAATGGGCATTGCTAATGTGAGAAGGGGACACAATGGGCATTTCTGCTTTGGAGGGCACAATGGTATTGCTAATGTGAAGGGGCTGTGGTAAATTTCCTCCATATTTTTAGTGCACACAGGGTATTACAATTATGAAGGGAACAGGGCATTATTGCTGAAGAGGCTGTGCGGCATTACTAGCACAGAGGGCCTTACTATTATTAAGAGGGGCTGATGGGGATTTCTACTATGGAGAGTAGAGAGAACATATTGTATGAAGGCGCTGTCGACATTACTGCACATTAAGGGGCTCAAAGGAATTTGTATTATGGAGAGGGGCACAGAGGCGGTTATTACTGTGAAGAGGGCACAATGGACGTATTACTGTGAAGGGTAAAATGAGCATTATGAAAGGGGGGCACAATGGGGATTATTACTGTGGAAGGGGGCTGTGATTATTACTGTGAAGGGCTGAGGCATTACAACTTTGAAGGGGCACAGATGGGGCAATAGCAATTTTACAAGTTTCAATTTCTCTACTTCTATAATACATAATAATACCACCAAAAAAGTTATTATTTGCATTCCCCATATGTCTATTAATGTATAGATCATTTTGGAATGCCATCCCTCATTTTTTGGGGACGTTGCAAGGCTTAGAAGTTGTGGCGGTAAGGTGCAGGGTGCCGTCGTGGATGGCAGGTATGTGTCACCGAGGTTCATAGCCTCGGTGAGGTAAGAGCCCGTTTTTGTTGATGTCAGCAGCAGCTAGTGCTACTGACAGAGTTTAAATAGCATGGCTGCAAAGCCGATCCGGGCCGGCTCTTACCGGGAGCAGCTAAAGTGTAGGGTGGGTGGCTGCTCCCCACGACCCAGTCTGGTTTTGGGCTGGGTTTAAAAGCTCAGCCAGCTCAGCAGCTGGAGGCTGTGATTATCCTGGAGCTGCTAACAGGGCTGAGAGTTCTCTGTCCTGGAGGAAAGAGCTCAGCAAGGAGGTGTTTTGTTCCTGGCTACCTGAAGCTGGATTCTCCTGCGGCTGGGCCGACAGCGTGGTGCGAACCTGCACCTACACCTCCCAGGTGACTGAACCTGTGTTGGCCTGTTTTTGTTTTGCCACGTTATTTCCGTTGTGTGTGAACTGTCACCAAAGAGACTGTTTTTCATTTATGGTGTGCAAGTGTGAATAAAACACTGTTTGTTGCACAATCTGGACTCCTTGTTTTGCCTCTAAACTGCACCCGCACGCTGTCTACCAGAGCGACTCCCCACAAAGTTTGAAGCAAATCTTGCCAGAATGCTGAATCGACATTAGTTTCCATTGAAATGTATTAATGCTGGATCGGTACCAGAAATGTTCCAGAAAAAGCGGATCCGGTTTCCAGGTCTGCGCATAAGCAGACCTTTAAATCTTTGGAAAAATAGATCTGGTTTTCCAGAGTACACCAGAGAGGCGGATCAGTATTGCAATGCATTTGTTAGACGGATCTGCATCAGATCCGGAACCGTGCTATCCGTTTGCATACAGTTTCTGGATCAATGAAGCGGTTCAATAATGGAACTGCCTGCCGGGAATCTATAAAGCAAGTGTGGAAGTACCCTTGAGGTGTACTCACTTTTCTGACCAGCGGTTTTAGACATTAATGGCTCTGTTGAGTTATCTTGAGGAGCACACCAAATTTACACTGTTATACAAGCTGTACACTTCGACTGCTTTAGGAAAATTCTTCTTCCTGAGGCTTTTTCCAGAATTTTCTCAAGTTCAGGTCCAAATACATTTTCTCCCGAGAAGAGAATAGAGCAAAGCTTTGATTTGGACAACTTATCACCTCCCCAGCATTTAACCCAAAGGGCCCTCCTGGCTGCGTTCGAAAACCCCGAATCTTTTGCAGCAAACCGGACTGATTCCGCCGAAGCGTCGGCTAGAAAGGCTGTAGCGGACTTAAGTAATGGGAGGGATTCCATTAATTCTTCTGTAGAGGAGTTGTTAGATAAGCGACTTTCTAATTCTATGAGCCATCTGAACATTGATCTGGCCACTGATGTGGCAGCTATATTAGATTTTAAAATATATATATATAGCAGCCTCCCATGATCTACGGAGTAGGCTATCGGCCTTCCTGTCTAGGGGGTCTTTTAATTGTGAGGTATCTTCAAATGGGAGCGAGGTTTTTTTGTTTACCTTTGCAACCTGAGCATCAATTTTTGGGACTGTGTCAAAGATCTTGGATTCTTCTGAATCAAAGACTAAACGGTTTAAGTAAGATTTTGATATTCCTAATCTTTTTTCGGGTTCGGCCCATTCTTCCAATACCATATCACGTATATTCTCATTGATTGGAAACACCCTGGATCTTTTGACACGGAGACCACCGAACATTTCCTCCTGGACTGACTGAGGTTTCTGGATCTCCTCAATTCCCATTGTTGCCCTAACCGCTTTGAGCAATTCTGTCATATCCTCAGAGGAAAAAAGAAATCTCTTTGAAAATTGAGTCGGTTATTTCTGATGAGATATCATCTTCATCAAAAAAATTTTTTGAGGAGGCGGCATCGTCCACCAGACCCTCTGATTCTGACGAAGCGACGTCCCTAGTTTTTTGACGTTTAGAGGGAGGTTCCTCTTGCGCATCTTTTTGCATGGAAAACTGAGACATGGAGGACCTGATTTCTTCCTTCATCATATCCCTGAACTCATCCATTAAAGATGGCCGTTGCTCACGGATTACATTAGTTATACAGGTTTTACATAGTTTTTTTGAATAATCTTCCGGGAGTCTGGTATAACAGGCTATACACTTAGCCGATTTTTTAACCTTCTTTTGAGGTTCTTTAATATTCTGGTAAAGGAAACAAAGGGAGAAAATCAGAACAGACTCCCAGAAGATCACAAGTTTTAAAAGGCATGGATCCTTCTTTCCCAAAAGAGACTTACGGTCTGAGCAACTGGTGTGCGACCCGGGGACTGCTCCTGACCCGACATAGTTGCTTACTCAAATGATGTGGGGCCATAACTGAGCACATACAGGACTTAAATAAGCGGACTCCCCGCCTTACCTTAACCATCCCCTTCCGGTAAAGGTCACGCCGGAGATCGTGGAGGCGTGGAGCGGGTCCCTGCACATAATCACACTGGCCGGGTATCCGCCGAACTACTTCCGGTTTGCGTCACGCAGGAGACCGGAAGTAAGTACCAAAGAGCAGCCCCAGCGTCTGGCGTCGGAACACCTTCTACATTCAGCCGGTATGTCACGCGGGAGGACCGGGATAAATGGAAATTTTTATAGCGCATGAGGGCGCTGGGCAATACCTCCCCCATGGGGAAAACAAAAGGGGAGGTAATAGCAGTGCCCCGGGAGCAGGCTCAGGACAGGCCCGAGTGAGTCTTCCCTGCTTCCCACTACTCAGCCTTGGACCAAACCGCGGGAGAGTAGAGGGGAAATCCATAGTCTTCATCCCCTCGGCAAAGAAGGAGATCTTTTCTCCGTCCTGCCCTCTGTAGGGACAGGAAACACTGGTGCATAGGTGGTGGGAGGAGCCTTTTAAACTTTTCTCTGCTCCTGCCCCTACAGAGGTCAGGGGTCAATCTCCTTGTCATGCCGTCGTGGTGACGCTATGGAAATTAAGGGCTGCATTCATTACAAACCTATCCTTACAAACTAATAAGATTGACTGTATTTCTGATACTGACCCTTTAAAGTAAATTTAGCAGAGATCTTTCTGAAGTTCTGCCTCTGTGTCTTCTTAAACCCCGATGGGTATTCTCCAAAACAGAGGAATTTGAAGATCTCGTTGTACTTTGTCTCCATACCTATAAAAATAGAACACAATTATCATTTTATAACTGGATAAAATCAATACAAACTACCCTAACTGCCATACATAACTAGGTAACATATGTAACAACTAACCCTTTCACACTGTAAAATGCCACACCATGCAGTGTAAAGAAACTATGGATTGACCGATATTAATTATTTTTTGAAAAACATTTTTTGTATTCAAGGTAAATGCACAAAATATATATGCCAGTCAGAATTTATGTTTTAAAGAATATATGTGTGTGGAATGGATGCGGTGAGTATCTCATTAGTGAATGTAGTGTGTGTGTGTGTGTCTGTGTAGTGTGCGTGTATAATGAATGCAGAGTGTGTGCAGTGTGTATATAATGAATGCAGAGTGTGTGTGTATATAATGAATGCAGAGTGTGTGCAGGGTGTATATAATGAATGCAGAGTGTGTGCAGAGTGTGTATAGTGTGTGCCGTGTGTATATAATGAATGCAGTGTGTGTGTTTTTTGTAGTGTGTATATAATGAATGCAGAGTGTGTGTGTATATAATGAATGCAGAGTGTGTGTGTATATAATGAATGCAGAGTGTGTGTGTATATAATGAATGCAGAGTGTGTGTGTATATAATGAATGCAGAGTGTGTGTGTGTGTGTGTGTGTGTATATAATGAATGCAGAGTGTGTGTGTATATAATGAATGCAGAGTGTGTGTGTATATAATGAATGCAGAGTGTGTGTGTATATAATAGATGCAGTGTGTGTGTATATAATGAATGCAGAGTGTGTGTGTATATAATGAATGCAGAGTGTGTGTGTGTATATAATGAATGCAGAGTGTGTG
>JAKVIS010000973.1:27500-42728 GCA_033119425.1 Bufotes viridis
GCAGTGTGTATATAATGAATGCAGAGTGTGTGTGTGTATATAATGAATGCAGAGTGTGTGTGTATATAATGAATGCAGAGTGTGTGTGTGTATATAATGAATGCAGAGTGTGTGTGTATATAATGAATGCAGAGTGTGTGTGTGTATATAATGAATGCAGAGTGTGTGTAGTGTGTATATAATGAATGCAGAGTGTGTGTGTGTATATAATGAATGCAGAGTGTGTGTGTATATAATGAATGCAGAGTGTGTGTGTGTATATAATGAATGCAGATGTGTGCAGTGTGTATATAATGAATGCAGAGTGTGTGTGTATATAATGATGCAGTGCGTGTGTGTATATAATGAATGCAGAGTGTGTGTGTGTATATAATGAATGCAGAGTGTGTGTGTATATAATGAATGCAGAGTGTGTGTGTGTGTATATAATGAATGCAGAGTGTGTGTGTATATAATGAATGCAGAGTGTGTGTGTATATAATGAATGCAGAGTGTGTGTGTGTATATAATGAATGCAGAGTGTGTGTGTATATAATGAATGCAGAGTGTGTGTGTATATAATGAATGCAGAGTGTGTGTGTATATAATGAATGCAGAGTGTGTGTGTATATAATGAATGCAGAGTGTGTGTGTGTATATAATGAATGCAGAGTGTGTGTGTATATAATGAATGCAGAGTGTGTGTGTATATAATGAATGCAGAGTGTGTGTGTGTATATAATGAATGCAGAGTGTGTGTGTGTATATAATGAATGCAGAGTGTGTGTGTATATAATGAATGCAGAGTGTGTGTGTATATAATGAATGCAGAGTGTGTGTGTGTATATAATGAATGCAGAGTGTGTGTGTGTATATAATGAATGCAGAGTAGTGTGTGTATATAATGAATGCAGAGTGTGTGTGCAGTGTGTATATAATGAATGCAGAGTGTGTGTATATAATGAATGCAGATGTGTGTGTATATAATGAATGCAGTGTGTGTGTGTGTATATAATGAATGCAGAGTGTGCGTGTGTATATAATGAATGCAGAGTGTGTGTGTATATAATGAATGCAGAGTGTGTGTGTATATAATGAATGCAGTGTGTGTGTATATAATGAATGCAGAGTGTGTGTGTGTGTATATAATGAATGCAGAGTGTGTGTGTGTAGAGTGAGTGCAGTGTGTATATAATGAATGCAGAGTGTGTGTGTATATAATGAATGCAGAGTGTGTGTGTATATAATGAATGCAGAGTGTGTGTGAGTGTGTATATAATGAATGCAGAGTGTGTGTATATAATGAATGCAGAGTGTGTGTATATAATGAATGCAGAGTGTGTGTGTATATAATGAATGCAGTGTGTGTGTGTGTGTGTATATAATGAATGCAGAGTGTGTGTATATAATGAATGCAGAGTGTGTGCCGTGTGTATATAATGAATGCAGAGTGTGTGTGTAGAGTGTGTGCAGTGTGTATATAATGAATGCAGAGTGTGTGTATATAATGAATGCAGAGTGTGTGTATATAATGAATGCAGAGTGTGTGTATATAATGAATGCAGAGTGTGTGTATATAATGAATGCAGAGTGTGTGTGTATATAATGAATGCAGAGTGTGTGTGTATATAATGAATGCAGAGTGTGTGTGTATATAATGAATGCAGAGTGTGTGTATATAATGAATGCAGTGTGTGTGTGTGTGTGTATATAATGAATGCAGAGTGTGTGTGTGTGCGTGTGTGTATATAATGAATGCAGTGTGTGTGTGTATATAATGAATGCAGAGTGTGTGTATATAATGAATGCAGAGTGAGTGTATATAATGAATGCAGAGTGTGTGTGTATATAATGAATGCAGAGTGTGTGTGTATATAATGAATGCAGAGTGTGTGTGTATATATAATGAATGCAGAGTGTGTAGTGTGTGTGCAGTGTATATATAATGAATGCAGAGTGTGTGTGTAGAGTGTGTGCAGTGTGTATATAATGAATGCAGTGTGTAGAGTGTGTATATAATGAATGCAGTGTGTATATAATGAATGCAGTGTGTATATAATGAATGCAGTGTGTGTTTTGTGTGTAGAGTGCGTGCAGTGTGTATATAATGAATGCAGAGTGTGTGTGTATATAATGAATGCAGTGTGTGTACCGTGTGTATATAATGAATGCAGAGTGAGTGTGTATAATGAATGCAGAGTGTGTGCCGTGTGTATATAATGAATGCAGAGTGTGTGTAGAGTGCTTGCAGTGTGTATATAATGAATGCAGAGTGTGTGTGTGTATATAATGAATGCAGAGTGTGTGTGTGTATATAATGAATGCAGAGTGTGTGTGTGTATATAATGAATGCAGAGTGTGTGTGTGTGTATATAATGAATGCAGAGTGTGTGTGTAGAGTGTCTGTGTGTGTGTGTATATAATGAATGCAGAGTGTGTGTGTGTATATAATGAATGCAGTGTGTGTGTGTGTATATAATGAATGCAGTGTGTGTGTGTATATAATGAATGCAGAGTGTGTGTGTATATAATGAATGCAGTGTGTGTACCGTGTGTATATAATGAATGCAGAGTGTGTGTGTATATAATGAATGCAGTGTGTGTACCGTGTGTATATAATGAATGCAGAGTGTGTGTGTGTTTGTGTAGTGTGTGTATATAATGAATGCAGTGTGTGTGTGTGAGTAGTGTGTGTAAAATGAGGTGGGGTCAATTTTATTTAATTTTTTTAAGCTTAAAAAATATAGCATTTTTTAAAATAAATTTTAATTGTTTCCCCCATGGTGGTCCGGCACACAACGATATGGGTATTACTCACCGCCAGGGAGTCTCATGAGACCGGACACTGCTGGACAAGGGAATCAAATGTGAGGGCTGTAAGGGGACAATAAGGACCAAATTATAAAGTATAATCATTGTCCCAACACGACATTGGAATTCCTCACTGTTGGAAAGTCTGAGAAGACCAGACAATAGGCGAGGGACTGAATGAAATGCCAAGCCTGTAAGGACCAGGGCTGTGGAGTCGGAGTCAATTTTGGGTACCTGGAGTCGGAGTCGGCAAAAAATGGACCGACTCCGACTCCTACTAGATTTAAATTGGAATAAAAAAAAGCAAGTTTAAATATCCCAATTCAGATAAAGTTATAATTAATTACTTCTCTACTGTAAGAATAAAGGCCAATGCATGCAGTGCGTCACGTTACCGCTAAACAAAGACGTTAAGTGACCGTAAAGAAGCTTTTCATATGCTTTACTATGCAGTTAAAGGGACACTGACAGGCTGATATATCTGCTGGTATTCATCAGAGGATTAGGAATACAACTAGACGACTGTTATCCCCAGTTGAGGTTTACTTGTGTTTAAAAACGTTTTAATCAATATGCAAATTCTCTACCTTTGTGCCCAAGGGGCAGGCGCACATGTAGAGTACTGGCAGCACTAGACAGGACTAGGTAGCGAGGAGGAAGAGAGAAAGCTGGCACAGCCTCAGCATAGCCAGACGAGGCTGCTGCCAGCACTCTACACGTGCGCCTGCGCAGGAATTCAGCGTTCGGCTAGCCTGAAAAAAAGGCCAGTGCAGTGAATAATAACGAGGGAACAGCGCTGGGAAGCTGTACTCGGGCACGGCTGGGCACAAAGCCGCAGGAGACGCTGCCCCATTGGGCACAAAGATAGTGAATTTGCATACAGATTAAAATGTTTTTAAACACAAGTACAGCTTAACTGGGGGTAACATTAGTATAGTTTTATTCCTAATTCTCTGATGAATACCAGTATATATATATCTTTAGCTGGAAAATCAGCCTGTCAGTGTCCCTTTAAGGAGCGGCAATACTTACACTTTCCATTGTCTTGTGGTCTGCTGTTACAGGGAGCCCATGGTTATCCTCGCCTCTCACTGATAACTGATTAAGGACTGGAGACACTTGTATAAGTGAAGGGAATGGATAGTCAATAGTTCAAGACTGAAGCTGTAAACCATTTGAAAAACTGCTATCATTCAGCTAAGGCTATAAAACATGTAAACTCAGATTGTCAGCTTAAATTTTAAACATGACTATGGGATTCTACTAGGAAAATCATGTTTTAAAATAAATGCCCCTTCCCCTGCCCCTTCCTGGATCCTCCCACTGCTCTATCTTCAGCAGAAGATCAGCACACAAAGGAGAAGGCAGCAGCTTCTGCTCACCTACCTCTCTGTGCTAGAGGAGATTAGAAGAACTTGGTGGAACAGCTTCGTATTTGCATATTAAATACAGAGGAGTCAGTCGAGGAGTCGGAGTCGGAAGTTTCAAAATCTGAGGAGTCGGAAAATATATCTACCGACTCCACAGCCCTGGTAAGGACAAAACGATATTGGTACTACTCACCACCAAGGAGTCTGAGAAGACCGGAATGAAACGCGAAGCCTGTGAGTGGACAATAAGGACACAAGGATAAATGACGTAAGATAGTTGTCTCATCACGATAGGAGTATTACTCCTCTTCATGGAGTCTCTACAAAATCAAGATTGCTATGCAACGGACATCCCCTTAACACTTACTGTACACAGTACACTGCATTGTTTATTGGTATAAAACGGTATGTTCTACATGGTACATTGATAACAGAACTGTTTGTATTACACAAGGTTATCAAATGCTAGTCAACACAAAATATCGGACAGACTACCCTGCGGTCGCATCCTCTGTACACAATCGGATTCATTGTTTTTCCCAGCATTTGATAACTGTGTATAGAAAATGTAGCTGCACTGCAGGGGGTCGTCCATAAAACCCTGCCCCGACAATGGAACACCCGTTAGGATAAAGATAAGGGATAGAAGGGGGTGGAATCGACGTCTGCGTCACTAGTCTAAACACTGCTTATACAAAGTCACCTCCACAAATTAGGAAACAAATTATGTAAAATATATCAATCTGCATAAATAACTAAAAACTAATAATTCAAGAGGGGAAGAAAAGGGGGTAGATGAAAGCAGGAAAATCCAGCTTCTTAAAATATATACTCCTTTATTCTAGCGATTTGAAATCTCCATACAGCAGAAAAACAGTACACAATCTACGCGTTTCGGACCTACATATCCTGGTCCTTACTCATGACAAGTGTACCCAAGACTGCCACTCCATATGAACTCATGTTCCACCAATCACAAATCAGATCCTGTCCCAAGGTTCACCTGGAGTGGGGGGTCAGCAAGCACGCCCGATAATTAGACATTTACAACACCAACAGGAAAAAAAACATGATAAAACTATCATATAGCCAAAAAAGGAAGATATAAAAGGCAGGAAAACTATTCTAATCAATATTGGAGAATCAAATCTGGTCATTTATTCAAACCTGTCAACAGGGGGGGCTGAGGAGATATACAGTGCAGAGCAGCAGGGGGGGAACTGAGGGGTATATAGTGCAGAGCAGCAGGGGGAACTGAGGAGGTATATAGTGCAGAGCAGCAGGGGGAACTGAGGGGTATATAGTGCAGAGCAGCAGGGGGGACTGAGGGGGTATATAGTGCAGAGCAGCAGGGGGAACTGAGGGGTATATAGTGCAGAGCAGCAGGGGGAACTGAGGGGGTATATAGTGCAGAGCAGCAGGGGGGAACTGAGGGGGTATATAGTGCAGAGCAGCAGGGGGAACTGAGGGGGTATATAGTGCAGAGCAGCAGGGGGAACTGAGGGGGTATATAGTGCAGAGCAGCAGGGGGAACTGAGGGGGTATATAGTGCAGAGCAGCAGGGGGAACTGAGGGGGTATATAGTGCAGAGCAGCAGGGGGGAACTGAGGGGGTATATAGTGCAGAGCAGCAGGGGGAACTGAGGGGGTATATAGTGCAGAGCAGCAGGGGGAACTGAGGGGGTATATAGTGCAGAGCAGCAGGGGGAACTGAGGGGGTATATAGTGCAGAGCAGCAGGGGGAACTGAGGGGGTATATAGTGCAGAGCAGCAGGGGGAACTGAGGGGGTATACAGTGCAGAGCAGCAGGGGGAACTGAGGGGGTATACAGTGCAGAGCAGCAGGGGGAACTGAGGGGGTATATAGTGCAGAGCAGCAGGGGGAACTGAGGAGGTATACAGTGCAGAGCAGCAGGGGGAACTGAGGGGGTATACAGTGCAGAGCAGCAGGGGGGAACTGAGGAGGTATACAGTGCAGAGCAGCAGGGGGGAACTGAGGGGGTATACAGTGCAGAGCAGCAGGGGAACTGAGGGGTATATAGTGCAGAGCAGCAGGGGGAACTGAGGAGGTATACAGTGCAGAGCAGCAGGGTGGAACTGAGGGGGGTATATAGTGCAGAGCAGCAGGGGGGAACTGAGGAGGTGTGCAGAGCAGCAGGGGTGGGAACTGATGGGGTATATAGTGCAGAGTAGCAGGGGGGGAACTGAGGGGGTATATAGTGCAGGGCAGCAGGGGGGAACTGAGGAGATATACAGTGCAGAGCAGCAGGGGGAACTGAGGGGATATATAGTGCAGAGCAGCAGGGGGGAACTGAGGGGTATATAATGCAGAGCAGCAGGGGGAACTGAGGGGGTATATAGTGCAGAGCAGCAGGGGGGAACTGAGGGCGTATACAGTGCAGAGCAGCAGGGGGGAACTGAGGGGGTATACAGTGCAGAGCAGCAGGGGGGAACTGAGGAGATATACAGTGCAGAGCAGCAGGGGGGAACTGAGGGGTATATAGTGCAGAGCAGCAGGGGGAACTGAGGGGTATACAGTGCAGAGCAGCAGGGGGGAACTGAGGGGGTATACAGTGCAGAGCAGCAGCAGGGGAACTGAGGGGGTATACAGTGCAGAGCAGCAGGGGGGAACTGAGGGGGTATACAGTGCAGAGCAGCAGGGGGAACTGAGGGGGTATACAGTGCAGAGCAGCAGGGGGAACTGAGGGGGTATACAGTGCAGAGCAGCAGGGGGAACTGAGGGGGTATACAGTGCAGAGCAGCAGGAGGGAACTGAGGGGGTATACAGTGCAGAGCAGCAGGGGGAACTGAGGGGGTATACAGTGCAGAGCAGCAGGGGGGAACTGAGGGGGTATATAGTGCAGAGCAGCAGGGGGAACTGAGGGGGTATATAGTGCAGAGCAGCAGGGGGAACTGAGGGGTATATAGTGCAGAGCAGCAGGGGGAACTGAGGGGGTATATAGTGCAGAGCAGCAGGGGGAACTGAGGGGGTATATAGTGCAGAGCAGCAGGGGGAACTGAGGGGGTATATAGTGCAGAGCAGCAGGGGGAACTGAGGAGGTATATAGTGCAGAGCAGCAGGGGGGAACTGAGGGGGTATATAGTGCAGAGCAGCAGGGGGAACTGAGGGGGTATATAGTGCAGAGCAGCAGGGGGAACTGAGGGGGTATACAGTGCAGAGCAGCAGGGGGAACTGAGGGGGTATACAGTGCAGAGCAGCAGGGGGAACTGAGGGGGTATACAGTGCAGAGCAGCAGGGGGGAACTGAGGGGGTATATAGTGCAGAGCAGCAGGGGGAACTGAGGGGGTATATAGTGCAGAGCAGCAGGGGGAACTGAGGGGGTATATAGTGCAGAGCAGCAGGGGGAACTGAGGGGGTATATAGTGCAGAGCAGCAGGGGGAACTGAGGGGGTATATAGTGCAGAGCAGCAGGGGGAACTGAGGAGGTATATAGTGCAGAGCAGCAGGGGGAACTGAGGGGTATATAGTGCAGAGCAGCAGGGGGAACTGAGGGGGTATATAGTACAGAGCAGCAGGGGGAACTGAGGGGGTATATAGTGCAGAGCAGCAGGCAGGGGGAACTGAGGGGGTATATAGTGCAGAGCAGCAGGAGGGAACTGAGGGGGTATATAGTGCAGAGCAGCAGGGGGAACTGAGGGGTATATAGTGCAGAGCAGCAGGGGGAACTGAGGGGGTATATAGTGCAGAGCAGCAGGGGGAACTGAGGGGTATACAGTGCAGAGCAGCAGGGGGAACTGAGGGGGTATATAGTGCAGAGCAGCAGGGGGAACTGAGGGGTATACAGTGCAGAGCAGCAGGGGGAACTGAGGGGTATACAGTGCAGAGCAGCAGGGGGAACTGAGGGGGTATATAGTGCAGAGCAGCAGGGGGAACTGAGGGGGTATATAGTGCAGAGCAGCAGGGGGAACTGAGGGGTATATAGTGCAGAGCAGCAGGGGGAACTGAGGGGGTATATAGTGCAGAGCAGCAGGGGGAACTGAGGGGGTATATAGTGCAGAGCAGCAGGGGGAACTGAGGGGGTATATAGTGCAGAGCAGCAGGGGGAACTGAGGTGGTATATAGTGCAGAGCAGCAGGGGGAACTGAGGAGGTATATAGTGCAGAGCAGCAGGGGGAACTGAGGGGGTATATAGTGCAGAGCAGCAGGGGGAACTGAGGGGGTATATAGTGCAGAGCAGCAGGAGGGGAACTGAGGGGGTATATAGTGCAGAGCAGCAGGGGGAACTGAGGGGGTATATAGTGCAGAGCAGCAGGGGGAACTGAGGGGGTATATAGTGCAGAGCAGCAGGGGGAACTGAGGGGGTATATAGTGCAGAGCAGCAGGGGGAACTGAGGGGGTATATAGTGCAGAGCAGCAGGGGGAACTGAGGGGGTATATAGTGCAGAGCAGCAGGGGGAACTGAGGAGGTATATAGTACAGAGCAGCAGGGGGTACTGAGGAGGTATATAGTGCAGAGCAGCAGGGGGGGAACTGAGGGGGTATATAGTACAGAGCAGCAGGGGGGAACTGAGGGGGTATATAGTGCAGAGCAGCAGGGGGAACTGAGGGGGTATATAGTGCAGAGCAGCAGGGGGAACTGAGGGGTATATAGTGCAGAGCAGCAGGGGGAACTGAGGGGGTATATAGTGCAGAGCAGCAGGGGGAACTGAGGGGGTATATAGTGCAGAGCAGCAGGGGGAACTGAGGGGGTATATAGTGCAGAGCAGCAGGGGGAACTGAGGGGTATATAGTGCAGAGCAGCAGGGGGAACTGAGGGGGTATATAGTGCAGAGCAGCAGGGGGAACTGAGGGGGTATATAGTGCAGAGCAGCAGGGGGGAACTGAGGGGGTATATAGTGCAGAGCAGCAGGGGGAACTGAGGGGGTATATAGTGCAGAGCAGCAGGGGGGAACTGAGGGGGTATATAGTGCAGAGCAGCAGGGGGAACTGAGGGGGTATATAGTGCAGAGCAGCAGGGGGAACTGAGGGGGTATATAGTGCAGAGCAGCAGGGTGGAACTGAGGAGGTATATAGTGCAGAGCAGCAGGGGGAACTGAGGGGGTATATAGTGCAGAGCAGCAGGGGGAACTGAGGGGGTATATAGTGCAGAGCAGCAGGGGGAACTGAGGGGGTATATAGTGCAGAGCAGCAGGGGGAACTGAGGGGGTATATAGTGCAGAGCAGCAGGGGGAACTGAGGGGGTATATAGTGCAGAGCAGCAGGGGGAACTGAGGGGGTATATAGTGCAGAGCAGCAGGGGGAACTGAGGGGGTATATAGTGCAGAGCAGCAGGGGGAACTGAGGGGGTATATAGTGCAGAGCAGCAGGGGGAACTGAGGGGGTATATAGTGCAGAGCAGCAGGGGGAACTGAGGGGGTATATAGTGCAGAGCAGCAGGGGGAACTGAGGAGGTATATAGTGCAGAGCAGCAGGGGGAACTGAGGGGGTATATAGTGCAGAGCAGCAGGGGGAACTGAGGGGGTATATAGTGCAGAGCAGCAGGGGGAACTGAGGGGTATATAGTGCAGAGCAGCAGGGGGAACTGAGGGGGTATATAGTGCAGAGCAGCAGGGGGAACTGAGGGGGTATACAGTGCAGAGCAGCAGGGGGAACTGAGGGGGTATACAGTGCAGAGCAGCAGGAGGGAACTGAGGAGGTATAGATTGTGCAGGTTGGTAAAAGAAATGTTTTCTTAGGGTACTTTCACACTGGCGTTTGGATTCAGCTTGTGAGATCTGAGCTCAGGGCTCTCACAAAGCAGTCACAAGAACTGGGATCAGTATAGTGCCAGATGCATTCTGGAATGGATGAGGATCCAGTTCAGAATGCATCAGGTCGAACTGCCGGCCGCTTCTATTGCTGTGTTAGAGGCGGACACCAAAGCGCAGCATGCAGTATTTTGGTGTCCGATCTGAAGAGGCGGAGCCTAACGGATCCGGTTTGAATTACAATGTAGAGTCAGCATGGGGACGGATCCGGTTTATAATGCACAGCAATATGGTGCATTTGAAAGCGGATCTAGTTCAAAGCAGCAGGATCCGCTTTGGACGTATATAGTGCAGTTTTCTTGTAGGGGTAACTGCAAGCGGTATATCGTTCTGAGCAGCAGGATACGAACGTTTGGAGGTATAGGTGCGGATCCGTCTGTGGAAATAAACAGATGGATCCGCACCAACGCAAGTGTGAAAGTACCCTAATACCTTGTGTCCTGGTAAGCCTTCTACGACTGATGCACCCACAGGATGGTGAAAGGATGGTAAGTGCAGATGAATAGTAAGAAAGGTTTTCCAACTTCCAGTCAGCGCTGCAAGAGATCGACCGAGAACCAGCGCAGATTAGACTAGCTCCAGCAAAGGCTCAGGTAGCACTGGCCAGTAATTTTTCCTTACCCTAACCACTGCTGGGGCTCCCTGCGCATGCGCACTGACGGCCGGTGTCCAGCTGAGAGGTAAGGCGCAAGCGCATTAGATGGCCCTTCTCCCGAACTCTGGCGTGAACTTTCCCTAATCTGTCGTCGTGCGCCTGCGCGGCGCGGCACCCCTCCCGCCAAAGCTGGGAACCTCATGTCCGGTGCGGCCGCGTAACAACAGGAAGTGACGAGGGTAGGGAAATTTCACTGGCAGGGAAATTTATTAGAACAGATGTTTGTTAGAACAGTGACATTTGCTAGAACACCGGGTCGCCTGTCTCCAGTGTGATTATATTTGCTCCAGACCTAGTACATTACACCCGTACCGTACAAACTACACATCCCAGCGTGCCTCTGTGGAGACCGTGACGTCATCACTATGGGACCGGGTCGTCTGTCATTCTCCCTGGCGCTTGTGATTTCTTATTCGTTCTACACTCCGGTGCAGCGGGCGCTTTCTTCTATGATGTGTGTGTGTGGCCGGTGATGCGCTGCTGTGAGTCTCCAATACAATGCTCAGCCTGAGGGACTACTAATCCCAGCGTGCCGTGATAACCAGTGCCTGTCTGGAAAGTTGGGTTTCTGTAGTTTTGTATGAGCTGCAGGGTGCTTGTCACAGATGCTGTGAGGTTCTATCCAGCCATTCAATCGCCCTATAATTTGGTATCTTTTGAAACATGGCATGGATTTTTTTTTTTTAGCTTGATTCATACAGATTTTGATACTAAGTCTCTGCGACTAATATGTTCGTAGTGAGGTTGTACCATGGGTTCTGTGGTGAGGTGACTGACTATAACTTATGGTATTAATAGGTGTGTTAACGTTCAGCCGTATTACCGTCACTAGAATATGAGACAGTCAGCAACCTCCAGCACTAGAGTTGAGCGAACTTCTGTTTTAAGTTCGGCGTCCAAAGTTCAAGCATCCCGTTATGGATTCCGTTACCACGGACCATAACGGCATTTGGAATCCATAAGGGGATTCTTCAATGAACCCGAACCTTGGACAACACGGAGGACCTGGGGTGACATCACTGTCATGTGATCAGTGCAGGGGGCGTGGTTCAGTACTGGATTAGATAAGAAATGGTAGCCTATGACCTCTTATCCAATCCAGTACTGAGCCACGCCCCCTGCACTGATCACATGACGGTGACGTCACCCCAGGTCCTTCACCCCGGATTCCAAATGCCGTTATGGTCCGTGGTAGCGGAATCCATAACGGGATGCTACGGTAACCCGAACGTTGGACGCCGAACTTAAAACAGAAGTTCGCTCAACTCTATCCAGCACACCAGATGCTGTAAAACTACAACTCCCAGCAAGCACAATGGCTCAGCTGTTTTCACAACTTCTGTAGAAGTGAATGGAGCATGCTGGGAGTTGTAGTTTCCCCAACCACTGGCGGTCTAGAGGTTGCTGACCCTTGTGCTAGACCACTGCATTCCAACCACTGAGCAATAAACCACCAGATAACATTTTGCGGCGTGCGCCTCCTTTTATTGACCAAGTATAGTAGGCACTAAGAGAAGCCAACTTAGTTGTGGCCCTGCACTCCCAGAGGTGGGTCCCGCCTTTGCCATTCCCTATTGTGGCCAAGTCCACCTACTTTGCTTGCCTACCTTAAAAGACTCATGCGTGCCAAACCTCCCAGGCAGCCAGTGGCCCTTTGACTCCATGGCTGTCTTGGCCAGAATTGTATGCCACCTACAGCAGGGTCGAGTGGGTGGGCTATAGTTATTCTGAAATCTTCCCAGGCCACCTCTTTTATCCTGCTCCTCACCACTTACCTAAGCAATGAACACCTTCACGGTTTACTGCCCCACTGCATCGTTGTCCCAGATGAGGACAATACCTCCCAGTTGGACAGCCTTGAATCACAGCACTATTTTCCTCAACTTATGAGCCTGGAACACAGGGAACCCTAAACTGTGTTCCTATCTATGTGCTGTGGCCCAACAGCCTGTTGGTTGGAGTCCGTTCCCTCATCACAAGGGTTGAGCGAACTTTGTGTTTCAAGTTCGGCGTACAAGGTTCGGGTTACCTAAGAATTCTAGTGTGGATTCCGCTACTATAGACCATAACTCATGGTCCTTGGTAGCGGAATCCATAATGCAGGCATTCCCAAACTGCGGCCCTCCAGCTGTTGCAAAACTGCAACTTCCAGCATGCCTGGATAGCCTACAGCTATTAGGGCATGCTGGGAGTTTTAGTTTTGCAACAGCTGGAGGGTCGCAGTTTGGGCATCCCTGCCATAACAGAATTCTTAGATAACCCGAACTTGAAACACAAAGTTTGCTTTCCCTACTCATCGCATATTAGAGTGGTAGAGAGGAGGATGTTATGGTGGAGCAGAGGTCGAAACTGGGATGGTGAATACATTGTGATACTGTATAGAGCACAGAGTAAAGAGAACAGGCAAACATGATGTTAACTTTGCCCTTTGACTTCATAGGATAACTGATGGCCTTGCCTCTGAAGATGCTCCGATCATGCATGCCTGCCAGCGAAGCCGTATACAGAGCATGTACCCATAATATGTCCTCTTCTATGACCCGTTTCCATAAAAACTACTACAATGAGAAGACATTTCTGGGATCAAAATGGCAGTACACCAACCATGCACCCAGCCTACTTTCCAAATGTGTGTGCCCCATTGTGTGTCAAAGTGCCCATCTAAGAACCTCACCTAATATGTGGACAAGGCCTAGGTTTTCTGCAGCTGGAGTGGTAGAAGCTATGCCAAAGAATGTTCAGCCTTATCTAAGGCTCATGAGGCTGGATAAACCTATAGGTAAGAAGAACATGTCACCTATCACATCCCCCTCCAGTGTATCGTTTTTGGCAGTATAGTACTAATCGTCTGCTGTCTGTGCTGCCAAAAATCACACTATTGCTTTTTTGGATTTTCTGCAATGAAGCTCATTTAAATAAAAATCCGTCTGATGTGTGGCCAAAGGGAGAAAGCCACCCTATGCAGGAGGTAAGTGTGTGCTGGATGGTGAGGCACATCCGTCTGTAAGCAGCAGTCTTGGTTCCACTTGTGGAAGGCGCTATGAGGGGCACCTACTTTAGAGGGAAGCTGTGACTTATTCCCAGGACTGGATTCATCAAAAAATGACCCAAAAATTGTGTGTACTGCTATAAGGTTTCCTATCGTCACCTCCTACACTCACAGGGGGCAGGTGGGTGTTGTCCCTCTTTTCCATCTTTAAATTTTGATGATACAAACATAAATACTTTCTTCCCCAAAAGGATCTGGAGGACTAAGCTTATTCTCATGGATGTGTAAGATTGATTTTGTTCTCATATCTTTTCTTAGTCATCTACCGGTAGTACTCGCTATACACCTTCTATAAGGTCCTTTCATGTTTCTTCTTTTTTTTTTTTTTTTTAATGCTTTTTAGGAATGTGGTTGTTATATCTGCCATGCACCTGGAGTATTGCCCTTGCAGCCCAGCCAGGAGGCCTTCCAGACTTTTATATGCTCGCTCTATTTGGCACTGGTGCGGTACTAATGCGTGGTGCTGGATGTACTATTAATGATATGTGGGATAAAGACTTTGATAAAAAGGTATTATAGCAAAAAAAGTACTACCGTAATATAGTATATCCACATTGCTTTTAGCCAGATATTTGTGATTTCCCATGCCATGGCTGATGGACAGAAGAGTGCAGCATTTTATAGCATTTACTACTACTTATGGTACTTTCACACTTGTGTTGCCGGATCCGGCAATCTGTATGCAAACGGATACCATTTGTAGACGGATCCGGATCCATCTCACAGATGCATTGAAATACTTGATCCTTCTCTTCAGGTGTCATCCGTAAAAACGGATCCGGTATTTATCTTTTTTACATTTTTAAAGGTCTGCGCAGACCGCAAGACCGGATCAGTTTTTCCAGAACACTTGGGGCCGGATCCGGCATTAATACATTTCAAAGGAAATTAATGCCGGATCCGGCATTCCGCCAAGTGTTCTGGAATTTTGGACGGAGAAAATTCCGCAGCATGCTGCGGTATTTTCTCCATCCAAAAAACGTACAGTGACTGAACTGAAGACATCCTGATGCATCCTGAACGTATTTCTCTCCATTCAGAATGCATTAGGATAAAACAGTTTTTTTTCCGGTATTGAGCCTCTAGGACGGAACTCAATACCAGAAAAGTTTAATGCAAGTGTGAAAGTACCCTTAGAAAAAGAAAACCTGGTGAAACCCATTAAAGTCAGTGGGATCCAGTGGTAAGTGTTAATGTGCGTTTACACGGCCTGAGAATCGAGCTGATTATTGGGAACAACTGTTCCTGCAAAGGTAGTCCCCGACAATCTGGCCATGTAAATGTGCTGCTTAGAGTTGTTTCGGTACCAAAATTTTGATTCGGTATCGATACCATAAAAAAGTATTGCGATACTCGATACCATTCGATACCACGCGAAAAAAATAAAAACGCCAAAAAAATCCGCATGCAATCCACATTTTATGAAACCGCCGGCTCATAATACAACAGTCCTATCCTACTTTTTTGTGGGGACAAGACGACTAAAAGAAAATGGCGAATCGTGCATTTTTTCTTTTTATTTTTTTTTATTTTACGGCGTTCACCGCATAAAAGTGGATTTTTAATAGTTTGGACTTTTGAGGCGATGGCGATATGT
>JAKVIS010000974.1:0-45276 GCA_033119425.1 Bufotes viridis
GAGGCATGGGGGCTCATATGGGGCTGATGAGAAGCATGAGGGCTCATATGGAGGCTGATAAGAGCCATGGGGGCTGACGAAAGGCAATGGGGGCTGATAAGAGGTAATTGGGGTCTGATGAGGCAATGGGGGCTGATTAAAGGCATGGAGCTCTTATCTGAGGTCTTATTGGGGGTCATTCACATTGGGGTCTGATCTGAGGTCTTATTGGGGTCTTATTAACATTGGGGGTCTGATAGAGGCTGTGAGCTGAAGTCTGATTAACATTGGGGTTCTGACTGCTGGTCTGACCTGAAGTACAGTTGCAAGAAAATGTATGTGAACTCTTTGGAATGATATAGATTTCTGCACAAATTGGTCATAAAATGTGATCTGATCTTCATCACATTTCACAACAATAGACAATCACAGTCTGCTTAAACTAATAACACACAAAGAATTAAATGTAACCATGTTTTTATTGAACACACCATGTAAATATTCACAGTGCAGGTGGAAAAAGTAAGTGAACCTCTTGCATAAAGCTGGAAAGGGTTATAAAAGTATCTCCAAAAGCCTTGCTGTTCATCAGTCCACGGTAAGACAAATTGTCTATAAATGGAGAAAGTTCAGCACTGCGGCTACTCTCCCTAGGAGTGGCCGTCCTGTAAAGATGACTGCAAGAGAACAGCGCAGACTGCTCAATAAGGTAAAGAAGAACTCTAGAGTGTTAGCTAAAGACTTACAAAAGACTCTGGCATATGCTAACATCCCTGTTAGCGAATCTACGATACGTAAGACACTAAACAAGAATGGATTTCATGGGAGGATACCACAGAGGAAGCCACTACTGTCCATAAAAAACATTGCTGCACGTTTACAGTATGCACAAGAGCACCTGGATGTTCCACAGCAGTACTGGCAAAATATTCTGTGGACAGATGAAACCAAAGTTGAGTTGTTTGGAAGAAACACACAACACTATGTGTGGAGAAAAAGAGGCACAGCACACCAACATCAAAACCTCATCCTAACTGTGAAGTATGGTGGTGGAGGCATCATGGTTTAGGGCTGCTTTGCTGCGTCAGGGCCTGGATGGATTGCTATCATCGAAGGAAAAATGAATTCCCACATTTATCAAGACATTTTGCAGGAGAACTTAAGATAAGGCCATCTGTCTACCAGCTGAAGCGCAACAGAAGATGGGTGTTGCAACAGGACAACGACACAAAGCATAGAAGTAAATCAACAACAGAATGGCTTAAACAGAAGAAAATACGCCTTCTAAAGAGGCCCAGTCAGAGTCCTGACCTCAACCCGGTTGAGATGCTGTGGCATGACCTCAAGAAAGCGATTCACACCAGACATCCCAAGAATATTGCTGTACTGAAAGAGTACTGTAAAGAGGAATGGTCAAGAATTACTCCTGACCATTGTGCACGTCTGATCTGCAACTACAGGAAACGCTTGGTTGAAGTTATTGCTGCCAAAGGAGGTTCAACCAGTTATTAAATCCAGGGGTTCACATACTTTTTCCACCTGCACTGTAAATGTTTACATGGTGTGTTCAATAAAAACACGGTAACATTTAATTCTTTGTGTGTTATTAGCTAAAGCAGACTGTGATTGTCTATTGTTGTGACTTAGATGAAGATCAGATCACATTTTATGACCAATTTGTGCAGAAATCCATATCATTCCAAAGGGTTCACATCCTTTTTCTTGCAACTGTATAATGAAAAATATTTTTTTCTTATTGTTCTCCTCTAAAACCTAGGTGCGTCTTATGGGCCGGTACGTCTTATAGGGCGAAAAATACGGTAAATACAGTATGGTTTACCAATAAACTGTACATTTACATGTTAATATTTGAACTAAAATTTTCCATTGTTAACATAACATTTTTTTAACTATATCTCCCAAACCTAATATTGGTCAATAAAACAGTAAGAGTTAAGCTGATCTTATTCATGGAAACCAAAGTTAGGATAACTTACGTGTCACTAACTTCAACTTCAAGTACAGACTGCACAGGTAGATAGCCCCGCTGGGGATGTCGACTGAAATAATGACGAGTCCTAAATTTATTCTTCAGAGTGGTTGCAAAATCTCTCATCTTCTCTCCTGACGTTGTCTTAAATAGGAGTACATAAGCACAGAAAGCAATCAATCCTCAACTCTTTATCAAGGCATTCATCACATACAACATATTCCCAATTTGCAAAGCTGATAACAAAGTTAACGAGTTTAATTGTTTAAATACATATCTCGGGGTAGGTAAAATGTTTAATTTTTAGCAATGTTTTTGGAGGGGTGGTGTAAAAAAGAACAGAAAATCAGCCATTTTTTTAAAAACTTTTTTGTTTTCACATGGTATAAATGACCTCATAACTTTATTCTGTGGGTTAATTAAATTATGCAGTGATCAAAATTATTCTCATTTCAAACAATAAAAACAGTATTTTAAAATCATGTGTTTTTCTGCCACTGCATTCATAACACAGACTATAATTTTTTTTCCCCATGAACAATTGGGGGGATTTAGGAGGCCACATGAATTTTAGTATCTGATCTGAGGTCTGCAGGGATCTGAGGGAAGGAGGTTTAGGGGGCCAGCTGCACATGACAGTCTGAACCAAATGGAGAAGAAAAGGAAAGATGTCATTTGTAAGTCACTGGATTTACATTTGGTATTGTTAGGCCCCTTTTACACAAGAGAGTATTCCGTGAGGGTGCAATGCGTTACGTGAAAATCGCAGCATGTTCTATATTCTGAGATTTTCACGCAACGCTGGCTCCATAGACGTGAATGGGGCTGCGTGAAAATTGCATCGCATCCGCAAGCAAGTGCGGATGCGATGCGTTTTTTACGGATGGTTGCTAAGAGATGTTGTTTGTAAACATTCAGTTTTTTATCACGCGCGTGCAAAATGCATTAAATCGCATTGCACCCACATGATAAAAACTAAACAATTGAACTCAATCGCAAACAAAACTGAATGTACTTGCTTGCGAAATCGCGCAGTTTTCACTGAACGCATCCGCAATGCATCCGGATCTAATACGCTCACGCTTGTCTGCAAAGGGCCTTAGGCTAGCCTGGGCAGGTGCAGGCATCACTCCACTCTCCCTGTGTGTATTGGGACTAGTGCTCAGTGAACTTTATTACAGCACTAATAGAGTTAATACTTCCCTTTTGCTCCCAATCCAGATGCTGATTAAAGGGATTCTGTCACCACCTATAAGCCCTGTGAGCTAAACATATGCTCATGTCCAGGGTATCATTATGATTTCTAAGGTGGCCTTATAAAAGAGATCTGTGGCTTAATTTTGCTAAAAAAAATGGTTTTACTAACCTGTCAATCATTGAATTAAGGTGCACAAGGGGAGGTCTGTGGATGCATGGTGCCCGGCCGCACCCATCGCCGTTCGTGCCCAGCGCCGCCTTCTACTCCTCAGTGCCATATCTCCCTATCCTTCCCTCCTCCCGCTTTGAGATCCCGCGCGTGCGCACAGCGCAAGAAGAAGCCGATGCCAGCAGTCCACAATGCCGCATCGTGTGTGGCGTTTTCCCCCACTCCACAACAAGACAGGTTATTTACCTGCGCCAAAGTCGAGATCCCTATATAGGGGTTTAAGAGTGAATACCCTAAGGTCAGGGGAACACAATTTGCTTGATCTGCCAAGGGCACCAAAATACCTTGTCCCATCCCTGCTCATCAGTACAGCCTTAGAGGACAGTGTCAGGATAAGTGACTACTGACACCCACAAACAGGGATAGTGCAGCCCTAAAGCTTCCCGGACCCACTATGCATACCAACTTCCATACCTTTTGTTTCCAACACCCTTCATACAGATTGCACCCCTAGGACCTGTAGGATACGGGTGTAGAGACACACAGAACTTCTCAGAAAAGAAACCAGATTGATTATAA
The DNA here is from genome assembly GCA_033119425.1 of Bufotes viridis. NCBI lineage: Eukaryota > Metazoa > Chordata > Amphibia > Anura > Bufonidae > Bufotes > Bufotes viridis. Next base: position 3,915 of record JAKVIS010000974.1, read on the forward strand.
AAACTAATGCTATGGGCCTATGGTTTAAATGGTAAAAATGACATGTCTGTATTTTTAGAAGTGAATTGCTTGTGTTTTTATTGTAATGGAGTTGAAAGTGTTATTGGAATGATGTATACACAAGGGTATAATTGACCTGGATGTAGGCGGCATCACCACGCAGGCCAAGAGGATATGCATGTACACTAAATGGCTTTCACCTACTCCATGCCCAGCGTCCTGTACCTCTATGGCAATAAAAGAAGATGGGTTTATATGGTGAGCATTGTGATCTCTATTTTCTTTATGTTATGTTTAAATGAGCAGTGTATAATGCAATGGAAAAATGAATCCAGCCAGCAAAGGAGGCAATATAGACTATCACAATACATTAGTGCGTGCCTTATAATAACGTTGTCTACATGATATGTGCCATTTGCTGAAGCGAGACAACCCCTTTCATACGTACTTAGCACTGAGAGTTTCTTTTTAAAGAAGAACTCCCGGAGTAAATGTTATTCTCTGACCTGTTAGAAAGGTACATGATGTAATCTGTGGTGAATGTAATCTTCTCATCAGTGACTGTATTTGTGAGCTATTCCCTCTCTTTTGCTTCTTGGCTGTGTAATGTGACCAGCAATCAGACTCTCCAAATAACACAGCATCTTATGTGTGGACAGGAAGTCAGTTTCTCTATGTTTTCCTTTGGGAGCCTCAATGTCAGTCTCATAGGAATGAATAGAGACATAACTGACTTCCTGTCCTGTGGAGATCAGAGAGTTGATCACATGACACAGCTAAAATTAGAAGGGAGGGGATAACTCACAAATAAGGCCACTGATAAGAAGATTACATTCACTACAGATTACATCATGCACCTTTCTAACAGGTCAGAGAATAAAAAAATCCTTTAAGGAAATTGGTTGAGCTTCATTAATCATTGCATCTGGACAGAAGTAATTGATCCATTACTGATAAGTAAACTTGTGATCATATTGCATTATCATACTGTATATGATAATCAGAAAGATCCAGTGGAATGTAATGCAAAATATGCTTAGTACATAAATAGTTAAATAGTTTTTTTTTCTGGAAAGAGTCTACCTAACCCCTAGATGTCATACTGATCAGCAGAATGAAGATATTATCTGGCAAGCACTTCTTTTACACAGGTACAGCGCCATATTGATGAATATGGCTGTATCTAGTACTGTTAGTTAATTCCACTTATTTAAATGGGATTACATTGTCGTAGAAGGCACAACCACCCTCATAAACAACATAGTTGGACCCCCACCAATAAAACACTAAAATCAATATCCAAGTCTTAGAAAGCTCCTTCAATATTTCGAGAAAGTTAAGTAATTTATGCCAAAATTCTGACTATATCTACCAAAAATTTAAAGGGGTTTTCCGAGATTTTAATACTGATGACCTATCCTTTGGATAGGTCATCAGCATCTGATCGTTGGGGGTCTGACACCAAGAACCCCATTGATAAGCTGTTTGAGAAGGCAACGGTGCTCTGTTGAGCGCCACGGCCTTCTCACAGCTTTTCCTAGGCCAGTAAGGACACGTTCATTGTGACCTAGGAGCAGCTCAGCCCCATGGAAGTGAATGGGGCTGAGCTGTGATACCAAGCATGACCGCCATAGCCTTCTAAAACAGCTGATCTGACAGGGTTTTTGGTGTCAGACCCCCACCGATCAGATACCGATGACCTATCTTAAGCATACAGGTCATCAGTATTAACCCCTTAGGGATAAGGCTCATTTTCACCCTAAGGACCAGTCCATTTTTTGCAAATCTGACGAGTGTCAATTTATGTGTGAATAACTTTAAAACGCTTTTACTTATCCAGGCCATTCTGAGATAGTTTTTTCGTCACATATTGTACTTCCTGACACTGGTAAAATGGAGTCAAAAAAATTCATTTTTATTTATAAAAAAAATACCAAATTTACCAAAAATTTGGAAACATTTGCAAACTTCCAAGTTTCAATTTCTCTACTTCTATAATACATAGTAATACCGCCAAAAAAAGTTATTAATTTACATTCCCCATATGTCTACCTCATGTATGGATCATTTTGGGAAAGCCATTTTATCTTTTGGGGACGTTACAAGGCTTAGAAGTTTAGAAGCAAATCAAATTTTCAGACATTTTCAAAAACCCACTTTTAGGGACCAGTTCAGGTTTGAAGTCACTTTGTGAGGATTACATAATAGAAACCACCCAAAAATGACCCCATCCTAGAAACTACACGCCTCATGGTATTCAAAACTGATTTGACAAATGTCGCTAACCCTTTAGGTGTTCCAAAAGAGTTAATGGCAAACGGAGATAAAATTTCAGAATTTCGATGTTTTTGGAAAATTTTCCCTTTTAATCTATTTTTTCAAGTAAACAGGCAAGGGTTAGCAGCCAAACAAAACTCATAATTTATTGCCCTGATTCTGTAGTTTATAGAAACAGCCCATATGTGGTCGTAAACTACTGTACAGGCACACGGCAGGGCGCAGGAGGAAGGGAACGCCATATGGTTTTTGGAAGGCAAATTTTGCTGGACTGGTTTTTAGACACCATGTCCCATTTGAAGCCCCCCTGATGCACCCCTACAGTAGAAACTACAAAAATGTGACCCCATTTTGGAAACTACGGGATAAGGTGGCAGTTTTGTTTGTACTATTTTAATGTAAATATGATTTTTGGTTGCTTTATATTACACTTTTTTTGAGGCAAGGTAACATAAAATATAAATTCTGAAATTTCATCTCAATTTACCAATAACTCTTGTGGAACACCAAAAGGGTTAACAAAGTTTGTAAAATCAGTTTTGAATACCTTGAGGGGTGTAGTTTCTTAGATGGAGTCACTTTTTTGGAGTTTCTACTCTAGGGGTGCATCGGGGGGGGATTCAAATGGGACAGAGTGTCTAAAAACCAGTCCAGCAAAATCTGCCTTTCAAAAACCATATGGCCTTCCCTTCCTTCTATGCCCTGCCGTTTGGCCATACAGCAGTTTATGACCACATATGGGGTGTTTCTGCAAGCTACAGAATTAGGGCAATACATATTCAGTTTTGTTTGGCTGTTAACCCTTGCTTTGTTACTAGAAAAATGGATTAAAATGAAAAATTTGCAAAAAAATAGCTGTTTTGGGACTGTTGATCTGACAGGTTAGATTGTGTGCTATTTCTATAGAGCAGGTTGTTACAGACGCGACAATACCAAATATGACTACTTTTTGGGGATTTTTATTTCAGTTTTTTATAACAAAGCATTTTTGAAAAAATGATTTTTTTGTGTCTCCACATTCTGACTGTCTTATGTAGGGGCTCATTTTTTGCGGGAACGATTGGAACTATTTTGGGGTGCATATGACATTTTGGTCGCTTGCTATTACACTTTTTGTGATGTAAGGTGACAAAAATGGCTTTTGACACGGTATTTATATTATTTTTTTTGCGGTGTTCACCTGAGGGGTTACGTCATGGGTTATTTTTATAGAGCAGGTTGTTACGGACACAGCGATATATAATATGTATACTTTTTATTTATTTATTTAAGTTTTACACAATAACATCATTTTAGAAAAAAAAATCATGTTTTAGTGTCTCCATAGTCTGAGAGCCATATTTTTTTATTTTTTAGGGTGATTGTCCTATGTAGGGGCTCATTTTTTGCGGGATGTGATGGCGGTTTGATTGGTACTATTTTGGGAGGCATACGCCTTTATGATCACTTGGTATTACACTTTTTGTGATGTAAGGTACGGTCTTTACTTGAGGGGTTAGGTCAAGTGATATTTTTATAGAGCAAGTTTTTACAGATGCGGCGATACTTAATATGTGTAGTGTATTTTTTATATTTTTTATTCAGTGATGTTTTTTTTTATTTTTAACCCACTTGGTTCTTGAAGATCCAGTGGGTCTGATGTCTGTATAATACAGTACAGTACACTATATAGTGTACGGTACTGTATTTTTTACTTTACACTTAGTCTAATCAGCCTTCTGCCTTTAGCAGAAGTCTGATCAGACTTACCATCACCATGGCAAGCAGGACGCTTCTGAAGGCGTCCTGTTGCCATGGTGACCATCACCCGCTGCCAGAACAGAGCAGCGGCTGATGGGGAGAGGGAGGGAGCTCCCTCCCCGTTACGTTAACCCCTTCCATACCTGATTTCAGCAAGTACCTTGTTCTGATCACCGCCGGCTGCGCAGCAGTGATCGGTAGTAACCATGACGTACCGGTACGTCGTGTGTCCCCCAACAGGTTAAAATCTCAGAAAACCCCTTTAAAGAGGACCACCACTCCTGACATACCTTTTTTTGATAGCTACATACATTTTTCATGTAATAACAATTCTGGAGCATCTATTCTTATGGCTCTATGTTGTGCCATTCCTTTATTATTTCTACTAGAAGTTATCAATGAATTGCTAGCAATCTGCAATAAGGGTACAGAGGAGTGGTAACAAGTTGGGAGTGTGTACCTGCACAATCTGAAAATGGCAACACTGATTTGATAGAGTTACTTGTGCAGGTACACAACGCCAACTGGTTACCACCCATCTGTACCCTTACTGCAGACTTCTAACAATTTATCCATAAATTCTAGTAGAAATAATAAAGGAATGGCACAACATAGAACCATAAGAATAGATATTCCAAAACTCTTACATGGGGAATCCATGTAGCTATTAAAACGGGCATGTCAGGTGTAGTGAAAGGTCCTCTTTAAATGTTTGGTAGATATAGTCAGAATTTAGGCATAAATTACTTTTACCTTTCTTGAAAATAGAAATATTGAAGTAGCTTAAATACTGTTGACCTATCCTCTCGAAAGGTCATCAGTATCTGATCAGTGGGGTCCGACACCCATGATCCCCGCTGATCAGCTGTTTGAGAAGGTCCTGGCACTTGCAGTAGCATTGCAGCCTTCTCTCAGCCTTCCCTAAGTCGAGTAACGAAAGGTTCATCGGCCACATGGCCTAGGCATAGCTCAGCCCAATAGGAGTAAATGTGGCTAAACTGCGATACCAAGCACAGCCGCTGTACAATTTATGGCACTGTGCATGGAGAAGACCGCGGTGGACCCCAACCAATCAAATACTGATGAGCTATCCAGAGGATAGGTCATCAGTATTTATATCTCGGAAACCCTTTTACATGTGTGTGACATAATTATTCACATCACAGATCTCATTATGAACAGAGCTGACAAATTTAAAGAAAACCTGTCACCATGAAAATGCAATGCAATCTGCAGGCAGCATGTCATAGAGAAGGAAGAGCTGAACAGTGTGATATATACACAGTCGAGTCACATTATTATGACCATCCGCTAATATATGGAGTAGCTGCCATGTGCAGCACAGAAAGCAGCTAGACGCAGTAGGGTTTGCTGAATTGTTTTTTTAGATACGTCTGGTAGCCCCCTAGTGGTGTAGCGTGTCGATCCGGCCTTGTGCACCTGTTTAGCCAACATTCATCTCTCACATCTAGTTCTAGAAATACTGTCACCTTTGGCCCGAAAGCCAATAATCTTTTCTTTGTACAACTCTGATAAATGCCACCTTTTACCCATGACAGCAATGAGGGACATATGTGCAGACAGCCTATACTACATCTTATATACCAACGAAGCCATTAATGAACTAAGAGATGCCAACATCAAAAGTAGGAAGTGGTCAATAATGTGACTTGACTGAAGTGTTGTAGGAAATGAATCAGTAAAACTTGTAATTTATTAATTTATATCTCTGTTCTTTCTGAGCCAATTGCGTGGTCTTGTCAGTAATTGACAGCTCTGTACAGTGGCATGTTAAAGTTTGGGCACCCCTGGTCAAAATTACTGTTACTGTGAATAGTTAAGCAAGCTGAAGGCATAAAGTTAAAGATGGAACACTCTATTCAACATTTTAAGCAATTTCTGTGTATTATTTTGGTTTCATAGATAAAATTTTAGCGTGAAAAAAGAAAAGAAGTACCATGCAAAAGTATGGGGACCCAAGGAGATTCGAGTATTCACATAACTTTGACGGAGGTCTCAGACCTTGAATAGCTATAGCTTGCTTACAGTCATCGTTAGGAACAGCCAAGTAATGCAAATTTCAAAGCTTTATAAGTTTTTACCCAGACTGATCTAACCTTGTCCCCAAAAAACAGCAGCCATGGGTTCTTCTAAGCAGCTGCCTAACACGATGAAAATGATTGAGGCCCACAAAGCAGATGAAGGCTATAAGAAGATAGCAAAGCGTTTTCAGGTTGCCATTTCCTCAGTTCAAAATGTAATTAAGAAATGGCAGTTAACAGGAACAGGGAGGTCAAGAAAAGGAAGACCAAGAAAATTTTTGGTGACAGCTGCTCATAAGATTGCTAGAAAGGCAAATCAGAACTCCTGCTTGACTGCAAAAGACCTTTAGTTAGATTTACTGTTCTTCTGTTCAGTGACACCTGCCCAGATTTGAAAGAGTTATTCGAAGAAAACCTGCTGCATTTTGTAAACAGGTCCTGTGGACCAATGAGATTAAAATAGTACTTTTTGGCCACAACGAGAAAAGATATGCTTGAAGAAGAAATGGCACAGAATTTCATGAAATGAACACCTCTTCAACCATTAAAAGCATGGGGGGGGGGGGGGGCCTCAATAATGCTTTGAGGTGTTGCAGCCAATGGCATGGGAAATATTTTACGGGTAGAGGGAAGAATGGATTCAATAAAATTCCAGCAAATTCTGGAAGCAAACATAACAAAATATGTAACAAAGCTGAAGTTGAAAAGAGGATGGCTTTTACAAATGCATAATGATCCTAATAAAATAATAATGTTTGGAAGCTCACACCATTTGGGTATTGAGCACCATAGTCCAATCACAGATTGGTGGAGCCGTCTCTAAACTATTTTAGTGCATAATGATCCTAAACACAACTCAAAATCCACAACAGATTACCTCAAAAGGCGCAAGATGAAGGTTTTACCATGGCCCATACATTCACCTGATGTGAACATCATTGAAAATCTGTCAATAGACCTCAAAAGACCACTGCATGCAAACTGCCTGAGGAATCTTACACAACTGGAAGATGTTTGCAAGGAAGAATTGATGAAAATCTCCAAACAAGAATTGAAAGACTCTTGGCTGGCTACAAAAAGTATTTACCAGCTGTGATACTTGCCAAAGGGGATGCTACTAGGTAATATTATATTTTTTGTGTGCTAACCACATTTTCTGCAGGTAGCATTGAACCAATAATTTCTATGAAGTCATGCACACATTTATGTTTTTTTGTAAATCCGTGTGCCCATTCTTCAGCTTATAGAACATGTCCCATTTTTCTCCGTAATGCGGACAGGAATAACCCCTTCTATTGATGAGTGAGAAAAATACAGAATGCGCACAGAAGGTATACATATTTTACGGATCCATTTTATGTGAAATACAGAAATGGCCATGTACAGTATATAAAACCTAAAACAGATTTTGAAGGTGATGGACACCATTTAATCCCTTGGTGACCCATGATGTACTAGTATGTCATAGCCACCAGTGCTTCAGACACCAATGACGTATTAGTACGTCAAGATGATCTGGCAGGTACCGTAGCGGTGCCCGCACGATCAATGCAGGGGAACGGCAGTCACTAACAGCCAGGCATCCTGCTGTATTAGACGATATTGCTGTAAACAGCGATGTCGGTGGATTAACCCCATGTATGCTGCAGTCAGTGCTGACTGCGGCATACACGGGCTTGCCCCCTCACCCTATCTGGGGTGCCATTTTTTGGTTATCTTTCCTCACAAAAAGCGTAAAATAGAGCGATTAAAAAAACACATGAACCCCAAAATAGTACCAACAAAACTGTCACCTTATCCCGTAGTTTCCAAAATGGGGTGACTTTTTGGGAGTCTCTACTGTAGGGGTGCATCAGAAGTTCTTCAAATGTGACATGGTGCCTACAAACCAGTCCAGCAAAATCTGCCCTCCAAAAACCATATGGCACTCCTTTCCTTTTGAGCCCTTCCATGTACCCATACAGCAGTTGGGGTGTTGCTGTAAACTGCAGAATCAGGATTAAAATGGAAAATCTGACAAAAAAATGTGAGATTCATAAATGCCATCTCCATTTTCCTTTAATTCTTGTGGAACATCTAAAGGGTCAATAAAGTTTGTAAAATCAGTTTTGAATAACTGGAGGCGAGTAGGTTCTAAAATGGGGCCATTTTTGGGTGGTTTCTATTACGTAAGCCCCACAAAGTGACTTCATACCTGAACTGGTCCTTAAAAAGTGGGTTTTGGAAATTTTCTTAAAAATTTTAATAATTACTTCTAAAATTCTAAGCCTTTTAATGTCCTAAAAAATAAAATAATATAAGTAGACATATGGGGAAAGTAAAAAGTATCACTTTCTGCCTTAAAAGCAGAGACATTTTTGGAAATTTGGGATTTTTCTGTACATAAAGGTGAAATATATATACTCAAAATTTTTACTAACATCATGAACTACAATGTCATGATAAAAAAAAATCTCAGAATGTCTTGTATAAGTGAAAGCGTTCCAAAGTTATTATCACATAAAGTGACACGATAGATTTGCAAAAAATGGCCATTTCCTTCAGATGAAAAATGTCTGTGTACTAAAGGGGTTAATACATTCATCCAAACGAGGATATACACCATTTTAACTTCACTGACAAAAAAAATAGTGCAGCAAGAAGGAGCTGTTGGAATTGAATGACACGTCATATGTGTAACTGTAATGATGATATATGTAATTGTTTACAATATTAGAGTAAAAGGATAAGTTTATTGGGGAAAACTGTAAATTAATAGGTTGCTGGAACTAGTTTACCAGTTGGTCTTATAAATGCTTGCCAACAAATCTGGCAACCAGGCAGGCCAAGTAGCAGACCAGGCAGACCATTTTGGGCCAGCTTTAAACTACTGAAAAATGATAGTGGGAAGCCCTGCCATGAGAGGCAACACGTGTGGCCGGCAGGAAGTCTTTCACACATCGCTGAGCTATTAGGGTCCCTTATATCACTACTAGAGGTGACTGATTGTCACATGTGATGGCTTTCTAATCATCAAACCAGCAGTTGGGGCAATGTGTCACTCCATGGCAAAGGAAGGATTGAAGCAATCACCATAAGTTCTCCATACCTGGTCGTCACTGGATCCTCAATAGAATGTTAAGAGTAGGGGTCGACCGATTATCGGTTTGGCCGATATTATCGGCCGATATTCATGATTTTCACAGTTATCGGCATCGGCCCCTAACCAGGCCGATATACCGATAACTGTGCTATCACAGAACATTGCCGCGCTGCTCTCAGCGCGGCCATGTTCCCTCAGCAGCACAGGGGAGAAGAAGGCAGTCCCTCCTTCCCCCTGTGCTGCGCTGCCCTGCCAATGGAGAGAAGAGGAGGAGGGGCTGAGGGCGCACTGGCCACCAATGAGAGACGAGGAGGCGGGGCTGAGGGCGCACTGGCCACCAATGAGAGACGAGGAGGCGGGACTGAGGGCGCACTGGCCACCAATGATAATAAGGTTTAAGATATTACAAGCACATTGCCCAGACCCTGCCTCTGATAGAGAGCTGCGATCCGCGGCAATTAACCCCTCAGGTGCCGCACCTGAGGGGTTAATTGCCGCGGATCGCAGCCATCTATCAGAGGCAGGGTCTGGGCAATGTGCTTGTAATATCTTAAACCTTATTATCATTGGTGGCCAGTGCGACTCAGCCCCCTGTCCACAGTATAAAAACATTGGTGGCCAGTGCGTCCTCCCCCATCCCCCCATCCCTTCAGTATTGATATCATTGGTGGCAGTGGCCACAGGGTCCCCACCTCCTCTCTTCTGATCGGAGCCCCAGCAGTGTAATGCTGGGGCTCCGATCGTTACCATGGCAGCCAGGACGCTCCTGAAGCCCTGGCTGCCATGGTTCCTGCTGCTGTGTGCCCATAGCACAGGGCAGCAGGGACAGTGTCAGGTCCTATTCACCCTGATAGATCTCTATTAGGGTAAATAGGACAAAGGGATGTAAAGAGCCCAGGTTCTACCCCTAAGGGGAAATAGTAATAAAATAAAAAGTAAAAAAATTTAAAATAGTAACAAACACCAAAATATTAAGTATAAATTAACCCTTTTCCAATTTTACATATAAAATATATAAACAATAAATAAAAAAACATATCGCCGTGCCCAAAAAGTCCAAACTATTAAAATATATATTTTTTTAAAGCGTTGGACGCTGTAACAGAAAAAAAAAATCCGAAAATTAAAATGCGCAAAATATCGGTATAAAATATCGGCTATCGGCCTGAAAGTTCACAGAATATCGGTATCGGCTCTAAAAAATCAATATTGGTCGACCGCTAGTTAAGAGGTACTAAAGAATGACCAAGAAGGTACAATGAGAAGGCAGCAAGTAGGACATACATGGCCAATGCAGTAAATGAGGGGTTAATCCAGAGACAGGCCAAGGTCAGTTACCTAGAGAGTCAATATAAGCAGGAACAGCAGCCACAGATTAGCCAGTTCACCAGGACAGTGGTGAAATTGGCTGGTCAGCACAGCAACTCTCACAACACAGCAACGCAAAGTAGTTCCTGGATGAATTCCTGACACAGATCCTGGATTTGTGGGAGATGCATATCCTTGTTGGCGGATTTTTGGCCGATTGGACTAGGGTTGCACTGGGTTTCGAAGTTTCGATACCCAGTTTGGTTGGATACTGAGATTGTAATTTTTTTGATACTTAACTGCGCTATTGGGCTGCTTAGTATCACTTCCAATTAGAGAACATGGCACATGCAAAACCCGATGCATACTATGTTCTCATCAGTGGCCTCACGTATGTGGCATTGGAGATGGAGAAAGCACAGCTGCCGTGAAGGCTGCAGGGTGAGCGCTGAGAGGATAAAGCTGAGCCCCATACATACTGTCTAATCTCACTGAATCACGTACAACCTAGCGGAATATGCCGTATGCAACCACCAGAATAGCAGGACAGGGAGTTGGCAAAGGACTTGTGTATTTAATGGGGATAGGAGGCATGTACAAGCAGATTACAGAATGAGTACACAGGGCTCCAAGCATGACGCTCTTCTGGCCGACACAGTGCCAGCGTGTGCCTGGCAGTGTTATGGCTGGCATGGTGTGTATGTGTGTGGGAAGTGAAGGACTCCCTGCCGAGGGTTAGTAAAGAGCAGGCTGTTGTGCAAACACTCTTTAAATAGCTTGTTTCCAGACTACATGCCCCTGTCTCGCTGGGAGTTGTAGAAGCAGATAGCAGAGTTCCAGCAGACGCCACTATAAAGTCAGGACATATTACTTTTAGGGCGTCTGTCCCACATCCTCACAATGGTGATCTATAGTTCTCTGCCCAACTGTAGAGACCAGTCAGCACATAGCATCTGAAGCAATATTGTAATAATGTTGTAATATCAGCTCCTGATTCTGTAACCTACAATATGTGTAATAAGGTGTCCATTGTCACCTGGATCTATAATAGCTGGCCATATAGATTTGTTATCATCCTCTCCATTCCTGACACGGTAAAGGTTAAAGTATTGTATGCATGCACTTCCACATAAGTCATCCCTAGAAAATATTCCAAAATGTTATGATCACCAAGGGCCTGACCTCTAAGACCTCCGCCAGTCCTTCTACTGAAGGAGCTGCATTGTTAGTTTAGCGTAGTATCTGTTTCATTGGTTTTCTTCCATAGCTGTGCCCGACCAAGAAAAGTTAGGGGATGATATGGCCTAAAAATGAAATCTGGTCTGTTCCTCTTTGACGCGGCGGCGCGTCATCTCGCGAGAGTCCAGATCTGCTGTGAACGCCCATCTACACTCCCTGATCACCCCCCTGTCACTGATCACCCCCCTGTAAGACTCCATTCACATGTCCATATGTGTTTTGCGGATCCGCGGATCCGCAAAACACGGACACCGGCAATGTGCTTTCCGCATTTTGCAGATCCGCACATTGCCAGAACTATATAGAAAATGCCTTTTCTTGTCCGCAATTGCGGACAAGAATAGGGCATGTTCTATATTTTTGCGGAACGGAAGTGCAGACCTGGAAGTGCGGATCCGCAATTCCGGATCCGAGCAGGACAAAGTCTGTCCCCATAGAAATGAATGGGTCCGCAATTCCGTTCCGCAAACAGAATTGCGGACGTGTGAATGGGGCATAGGGTCCCTTATCACCGCCAGTTAGTTAGCTACTTTTTAGGTAGTTAGCGCCCAGCCCACCGCACCGCAGTCACTGATTTTGGCAGAGATTTTTTCATCCACATTGATCGATGCGAATGAAAAAATCTGTGCCGTTCATTTTTTTTTTTCAGCCCAGAGGCTGAATGGAAAAAAAAAAAGCTCATTACCCGTATGCTCAATATACGGAGAATCGCAGAAACTCCTAATGCTGGCCATACGTGTAATGATTGCGGAGACCCTCAAATGCCAGGGCAGTACAAACACCTCACATGTGACCCCATTTTAGAAAGAAGACACCCCAAGGTATTCCGTGAGGGGTATGGTGAGTTCATGCAAAATTTTTATTTTTTGTCACAAGTTAGTGGAATATGAGACTTTGTAAAAAAAAATTAAAAAATAAAAAAATATTAATTTACGCTAACTTGTGCCAAAATTTTTTTTCTTCTGTGAACTCCCCATGCCCCTCACGGAATACCTTGGGGTGTCTTCTTTCCAAAATAGGGTCACTTGTGGGGTATTTATACTGCCCTGGCATTTTAGGGGTCCTAAAGCGTGAGAATCCAAATGCGTAAAATTGCCCTGTGAAATCCTAAAGGTACTCATGGGAATTTGGGCCCCTTTGCGCACCCAGGCTGCAAAAAAGTGTCACTCATGTGGTATCGCCGTACTCAGGAGAAGTAGGGCAATGAGTTTTGGGGTGTATTTTTATATATACCCATACTTTGTGTGAGAAATATCGCTGTAAACGTCAACTTTTTAAATTTTTTTATACAAAGTTGTCAATTTACAGATATATTTCTCTCACCCAACATGGGTATATGTAAAAATACACCCAAAAGCACATTGCCCTACTTCTCCTGAGTACGGCGATACCACATGTGTGACACTTTTTTTGCAGCCTGGGTGTGCAAAGGGGCCCAAATTCCAACGAGTACCTTTAGGTTTTACAGGGATGCTCACAATTTAGCCCTGCCCAAAATGCCAGAACAGTATAAACACCCCACAAATGACCCCATTTTGGAAAGAAGACACCCCAAGGTATTCGCTGAGAGGCATAGTGAGTCCATGAAAAATTGAACTTTTTGTCACAAGTTAGCGGAAAGGGAGACTTTGTGAGAAAAAACAATAAAAAATCAATTTCCGCTAACTTGTGCCAAAAAACAAATCTTCTATGAACTCGCCATGCCCCTCACGGAATACCTTGGGGTGTCTTCTTTTCAAAATGGGGTCACATGTGGGGTATTTATACTGCCCTGGCATTTTAGGGGCCCTAAAGCGTGAGAAGACAAAATGCGTAAAAATGCCCTCCTAAAAGGTACTCATTGGAATTTGGGCCCCTTTGCGCATCTTGGCTGAAACAAAGTGTCACACATGTGGTATCTCCGTACTCAGGAGAAGTAGGGCAATGTGTTTCGGGGTGTATTTTTACATATACCCATGCTGGGTGTGAGAAATATCTCTGTAAATGACAACTTTTTATTTTTTTTATACAAAGTTGTCAGTTTACAGAGATATTTCTCTCACCCAACATGGGTATATGTAAAAATACACCCCAAACCACATTGCCCTACTTCTCCTGAGTACGGCGATACCACATGAGTGACACTTTTTTGCAGCCTGGGTGCGCAAAGGGGCCCAAATTCCAATGAGTACCTTTAGGTTTTACAAGGTTGCTCACAATTTAGCCCTGCCCAAAATGCCAGAACAGTAAACACACCCCACAAATGACCCCGTTTCGGAAAGTAAATACCCCAAGGTATTCACTGAGGGGCATAGTGAGTCCGTGGGAGTTTTTTTTTGCCTGAAGTTAGCAGAAATGGAAACTTTATTATTATTTTTTTTCCTCAGAAAGTGTCATTTTCCGCAAACTTGTGAAAAAAAATGAAATGATACATAAACTCATCATGCCCCACCGCGAATACTTTGGGGTGTCTTCTTTCTAAAATGGTGTAATTTGGGGGGTATTTATACTTTCCTGGTATTCTAGCACCTGAAGAAACATGACAGGTGCTCAAAGTCAGAGCTGCTTCAAAATGCGGAAATTCCCTTTTTTGCACCATAGTTTGTAAATGCTATAACTTTTACCCAAACCAATAAATATACACTTATTGGATTTTTTTTTTATCAAAGACATGTTGAACAACAAATTTAGAGAAAAATTTATATAGAAATGTGGTTTAAAAAAAAAAAAAAGTTACAACAGAAAGTGAAAAATTTCGGTCATTTTTGATTAATAGCAAAAAAAGTTAAAATGTCAGCAGCAATGAAATACCACCAAATGAAATCTCTATTAGTGAGAAGAAAAGGAGGTGAAATTCATTTGGGTGGTAAGTTGCATGACCGAGCAATAAACGGTGAAAGTAGTGTAGTGCAGAATTGTAAAAAGTGGCCTGGTCATTAAGGGGGTTTAAGCTAGGGGGGCTGAGGTGGTTAAAGCTGTTTCCGTACAGCATTGGCTGTGAGTAGGCAAACTTTGTATCAACTGATGTTGCACGAGACTTCAGTATTCCTATCAGCGTATTTAAAAACATTTTAAAATCCGAAGTGGGCTTTGGTACAGAGGTACCAGCCATTGTGGCATGTCTAGCAGCCTTTACATAGAGCAGTGGGGGAAGTACTTTTATTCCCTCTTGTGGCAAGACCCAGTGTCTATTCAGACTACACTTGTAATCATTTACAGATCTGCCTAAGACAACAGCATGCCGAGGTTTACAGTAATCGGACATTTCTTTCTGGATGTGTGATATTTACATTGTATATATTCATACTGCATTTGATGAGCATAGTATAGGATCCTTGTCTTTTCTTTTATAATCCCCTGCATAAAAAACTGTCATTACTCATTAATAATTACCTAGTCAATGATTTGTATCTTTAGCTACAGACAAACAACAATCCAGCATCCAATACTGACGCCTTCTGGCCAAAATTGGTATACATTTTCACAATTAAGCACGGCTTATGTAGCATAATGAAATTACAATTACTCCTTTATCCTCCTGAGACTGAAATAATATTATAATTATATTGTAATAATAATATTCTACTTCTCTGCCAATTATAAGAGACCATCAGATTATATTTACATCGCCTGAGGTTCTTTTACTACATATTTTTATTATATTCCCATTCCTCTAGTTTATCAGTACTATCAATTTATTATTATATTAAATTATGATGATAATTATAGTATGAATTCATTATAGTCTTATTATTCAACATGCATTATTTATATTTTTTATAATTCTTACTCTCGTGCCTTCATGGATATACTTATATGACCTCATGACTATTTTAGTTACTGTTACTCCTATAACAATGGTTGCTTGTATTTATGTATAAGTTTATATGTCTGCCCCTCTTTTCTACATTTCTACAAGTCGCCTGAAAGCATTAGAAGACTGATCAGGATCCTGATCAGTCTTCGAAATGCTCTCAGGTTACCATGGCAGCCAGGACACTTCTGAAGTCCTGGCTGCCATGGTACTCCACAGCAGTGTACTTACCTGCGCTGCGGCCGCCGGGCGCTCCTTCATGACGTCACAGGTCCCTGCGGTGCATAGATCAATGCGCCGCCTGGACCTGTGACGTCATGAAGAGCGCCGAGGCTGCAGCGCAGGTAAGTACACTGCTGCGGAGTACTTACCATGGCAGCCAGGACTTCAGTAGCGTCCTGGCTGCCATGGTAACCGATCGGAGCCCCAGCTTACACTGGGGCCCCGATCGGAACTGATGCTGCGCATGCGCAGAGCTAAACGTTGGATCCGGCGATGTGCTGAAACGACGTTTAGCTTAATTCCAGATCCGGATTAATGCACTTCAATGCATGGCATTACGGCATGTCATCCGGATTTTTGGACGGAGACAAATCCGCAGCATGCTGCGGTTTTGTCAACGTCCAAAAAACGTTCACATACTGAACGGAAGACATCCTGATGCATCCTGAACGGATTTCTCTCCATTCAGAATGCATTGGGATAATCCTGATCAGTATCTTTCCGTCCTAGAGCCCCGAGGACGGAACTCTAGGACGGAAAGGAAAAACACATATGTGAAAGGGGCCTTAACTGATTTTTCTTCCCCCCATCGATGATACACATGAGGCGCTGCCTAAATTTTTTTTGTCTTCTATATTTATACTGTACTTGGGATTTGAAACCGACTTTTTAATAAAACTTCCATACAGGTCATGTTGTATCTTGTGGCTACAAAAATGTAGCCAAAGGTGAATGTGTCTTTTTGTCTTTGCAATTGTGTGGCAATTAGGTCCAAATGTAGATTAAAGCCTTCAGGTTTCTGCTGTCCAACAGACCTTCCATCATGGGTATACATTTGAACACTTTTGAGGCTAACGGGGTCCAAAGGATTAATTTTTTTAACACAATTTTTTAACTCTGTGCTGTTTTCCATTCGTTGCTCTCTTTTTTGCCAGACAGAATAGCATAGTAGATAACTTGCTCAAGTGAACTGATGCATCGAGGAGGCTGAGTGTGTTTGACTCACAGCTGTAGGTGCCGGAACTCCTCCAATGAACAGAACGTGTCCCACGGACTCCAGGTCCTCAGAAATCGCGAGGAGTCTGATGGGGTTAGAATAATTAGATCTTCCATCTGCTGATATAGGGCGACCTCCTCAAATCATTCTTCCAGTGAGGGTGGAGAGGGGGATTTCCAGTGTCATGGAATGACTGCTTTTGCTGCCTGAAACAGCTACTTAAGAAGCGAGTTCTTACCGGCAGGGATGTTAAGGTCAAGCACAAACAATAGAAGAAATTCAGGGGAGTTTGGAATAGGGATGCCCGTCACTTCTCGGATTGTCTTGTGCACAGAGTCCCAAAAAGGGCGCAGGACAGCATAGTGCAACCAGATGTGAAGCATCGTACCTTCCTCCGTGTTACATCTCCAACAGCGATCCGAGTGTGGGTAACCATTTATGGAGGAGCGAGGGCACCCTATACAATCGGGAGACAATCTTATTACATGTTTCCTGGGCTTTAGTGGAGATCAGCACTTTATGAGACAGAAGGAAGCTCCTGTTCCACTGAGAAAGGGTAAGGTGGATACCCAGGTCACGTTCCCAGGCCTGACAGGGGGGGAGAAGTGAGGAGTGTTGATGTAAGAGTAACTTTTATATGACTGATATGTTTCTAAGAATCTCTGACGGAGACATGCATAACTGTTTAAATGCCGACAGAGTTCGGGTCAGTGTGTATAGAAGAGTAGAAATGCTGGAGTTGTAGGTATTCAAAAGAGTTTCGTGTCGATGGGTTAAGAGTCCCTAACAGTAGAGGTAAAGGTTTCAGGGAGGGTCCAGAGAGCACATGACAGAACCTGAGTGGGCATATTTTCATGCCTTAGAGAATTGAAGAAGGGAAGTGCCCTGGGGGGAACCGCGGATGATCACTACTTGGGGTGAGGAGGCCATTAGGGTCAATGAGGGAGGTATGATGGCTAATGGACGCTAGTATCGCAAAAGTTTGGTAGGCCGTGAAGGACAACATGGGACAGGTAGGGCACGGAGCACCCACCAACCAACCAGAGAACAAGAGGAGGGGTCCCGTGCTATGTGTACCCAGGATTTGGAGGTATCAATGGGCATCATGTCTAAAAGCCTAGCGTAGGCGGTAGAAAGATAGTATAGGCAACAGTCCGGAAGACCAAACCCCTATGTGGGAGAGGGCAGTGTGGAGAGACGAACAGGAGATACGGTCAAAGGCCATGAGGGGGATAATGTTTGTTTTTGCATGGTGGATAACTTATGTCTACAGTGTGTTATCACGAGCCTCCCATCCCGGCACAAACCCCACCTGGTCAGGGTGGATGATTGAGGGCAGAAAGGCATTCAGTCTGTTAGCCAGTAGTTTGGCATAAATTTTAAGGTCTACATTTAAGAGGAAAATAGGACGTAGCTGGCACATGTTTGCAGGTCCTTACCAGGTTTAGGAATAACTGAGATATGAGCCTTTGTGTCCTGTATCGGGAACCGCATTAAAGACCCGGAGCAAGAAGGGTGAAAGAGACATCGAACCTAGCTGTGAAACCGTCAGGACCCGGGCTCTTAATCCCCGGTAGAGACTTAAGAACCATTTGGAGTTCAGCCTCCGTAAAAGGTGTTTCCAAACTAGCAGACTCCAGTTCAGATAGTCTAAAGGACTATAGTGGAGAGTTCAGGTCCATGTTCTGGCTGACCCAAAGCAGAGCGAGGTAGGTTGTAGAATTCAGGGTAGAAGGAGTGAAAGGAGGAAACAATATCTGCAGAGGAATGGACCACACGGCCCGCAGGGTTCTTGATAGCAGGAATGAGGTAGCTAATTTTTCCCTGAGAGCCTTTGCCAGCAGACGCCTACTCTTGTTGCCGTATTCGTAGAATTTACTGCGGCATAGTTGGATCATGCACTTATAAGACGATTCCAGGAGGCGTTTAGCGTCCAAGCGAGCATTCTGACGATCGCGAAGAGTTGATAAAGAGAGTGCTCAAGGGAGGCAACTTTCTGTAGTGCAAGGCTGAGAGAGTGTGCTTTCTCCTTCTTGAGACGGGAGCCATGTTTAATGAGAACACACTTCAGGGCTTTCCATTGTATTGGGAGAGAGGTAGGGTCCGTACGGTGGTCGGTGAAGAAGTTTTCTACGGTGCTGGTAAGGTCAGCAGCACATACCGAGTCAAGAAGGAGAGACTCATTTAAACACCATGTCCACTCTCATTTAGTAAGGAAAGGGAGGTTTAGAGAGCAGTAAACCGGGGCATGGTCTGACCACAAGATATTGCCTATCTGTCTGGAGTCAAGCCACGAGAGAGCCTGTTGTTGGAGCAGAATGTAGTCTATTCGGCTAAAGGAAGAGTGTGTGGCAGAGTAAAAAGTGTAATCTTTGTCTGCAGGGTGTTGAAGATGCAATTGGAGTAGTGCTTTCATACCTTTCATAACTTTTTTGATGGCCGAATAGGAAAGTGAAGCGCACCCAGCAGAATTGTCAAGCGTAGGGTCTATGGTGAGGTTGAGATCACCACAGAGGACAACCGTACCATGGACTAGGGGCAGGGCGGTGTCAACAAGGTCTAAGAGAAAGGGAACCTGGTTTTGGTTGGGGGCATAAGCATTGAGAAAGGGGAATTCTCAATCAATAGCGAGAGAATCAGGTACCTAGCTTCAGCATCGACAGTGCAGCCCAGCACTTGATGAGTCAAAGATGTGTGGATCACTATGGCAACCCCCTTTGTCTTATTCGCTGGGTTGTTTGCAAAGTGCCAGGTCGTGTAGTGTCGATGCTTAATGCGAGGGGCACCACCCCCCATGAAATGTGTTTCCTAAAAACAAAAATGTACCTTCTGGCTATGAAAATGGTAAAGTGTTCATTTTTCTGGAGTGTTGAGGCCTTTCGCGTTAAAGAACGCTATCTTGAGAGACGTCATGATTGGGGGGAAGGGAAGAACACGTGGAGTAGAGGGAAGGGAAGAACACTTGGAGTAGGGGGAGGGGGCAAGGGGGAAAAAAAAAAAAAAAAAAAAAAAAAGTTAGAGGTAGGTGGAGCGTCCTTAAAAATGATTTCAGGGATTTAGGTCAAAAGCTTAGGGCAAGGATCTCAAAGGTAGTATTTTCCTAAATACTGCCTGTACCAAGAGCCACACAAGAAAGGCAGTTGGAAATTAGGGAGGTTAACAAGTGGCTCAAGAACTGGTGTAGGAAAGAGGGGTTTGGGTTCCTGGAGAACTGGGCCTACTTCTCTGTTGGCTACAGGCTCTATCGTAGGGACAGGCTGCACCTCAATGGGGAAGGAGCAGCTGTGTTGGGGAGAAAGATGGCTAGAAGGTTGGAGGAGTGTTTCAACTAGGTTTTGGGGGGGAGGGTATTTACGTTATAGGAGGGGAATATAGTGCAGATAGATACCGGGGGCAAGGTAGTGGGACTGGGGGAGGAATGGAAGGAGGGACTAAAAAAGTTCTGAGGGAAAGGTGTAGGGTTAAAAATATACAAAAACCTCTGAATTGTATGTACACTAATGCCAGAGGCCTGACTAACAAAACTGGGGAACTGGAATTAGTGATGTGTGAGGAGGACTATGATATATTGGGAATAACTGAGACATCACTGGATGACAGCTATGACTGGGTAGTTAATGTACAGGGATACAGTAGTCTGTTTAGAAAGGATTGTCAGAGGTCCTAGAGTATTACGGTAAGGTTACGGGTTATAAGGTCAATTATTATTATTATTATTATTATTATTTATTTTTAGAGCGCCATTCATTCCATAGCGCTGTACATATCATAAGCAATGCACATACATAATACAGGCAATTGCCTTAAGCATGAACGAGACAAGTTACAGACTGGTACAGAAGGATAGAGGGCCCTGCCCGTGAGGGCTTACAATCTACATGGTATGGGGGATGGAGACAGTAGGCGAGGGTGAAGCTGGTCATGGCGGTATAGAAGCAGCAGTGTCACTGGTCGTAGGCTTGTCTGAAGAGGTGGGTTTTCAGGTTGCTTTTGAAGGATTCCACTGTAGGTGAGAGTCTGATATGTTGGAGTAGCGAGTTCCAGAGTATAGGGGATGCACGGGAGAAATCCTGGAGGCGAGTGTGGGAAGAGGTGATAAGAGGAGAGGAGAGAAGGAGGTCCTGTGAGGATCGAAGATTGCGTGTGGGGATGTATCGGGAAAGTAGCTCAGAGATGTAGGGAGGGGACCGATTGTGGACGGCCTTGTATGTGTGGGTTAGTATTTTAAACTGAATTCGCTGGGCAATGGGGAGCCAGTGCAGGGACTGGCAGAGGGGAGATGCAGAGGAGTAACGGGTGGAGAGATGGATTAGTCGGGCAGCAGAGTTGAGGATAGATTGTAGGGGTGCGAGAGAGCTAGATGGAAGGCCACAGAGGAGAATGTTGCAGTAGTCTAGGCGGGAGATGATGAGTGAATGTATAAGCATTTTTGCCGATTCAAAGTTGAGGAAAGGGCGGATGCGGGAGATGTTTTTGAGTTGGAAACGGCAGGTGGTGGAAAGGGCTTGGATGTGTGGTCGGAAGGAGAGGGCAGAATCCAAGGTCGCTCCAAGGCAGCGGACTTGGTTGACCGGGGAGATGCATCAATGCATGCGGGGAGATGCATCAATGCATCTAAAAGCCAACTGCTGCTTCTCCGTCCAGGGCAGCACAGCATGAATCTCCGCACTACAGTCGAGGTTAGAAATACATCTATCACCTATTTGGGAATCAAAGTAGGGACGACCCCGCAGTCGCTATATGCATTAAATTTTCCCCCCCTCATCGGTAAAATAGAGAGCGAGTTGGAACGGTGGAGGGACTTGCCCCTATCGCTAGCAGGTAGAGCCCAGCTAATCAAAATGGTGAGTTTCGCTAGGCTCTTATACCCACTACAAACGATACCCCTGTTACTGAAACATACGGACATCAGGAGACTACAGGCAGCATTTGGCTCCTTCATGTGGAAGAAAAAGCGACCCAGAATATCCTATGCTAAGTTAACTCTGCTCAAGTGGGAGGGGGGGCTACAATTACCCAATGTCAGGCACTATAATCTGGCGGCTTTGCTGAGACATGTCAGAGATTGGGTTTGGGATACGTGATACTTCTCGGAGACCCAATTAGAGCGGGAGATTGGGGCCCCGTGGGATTTGGTGGCGCTTCTCCACACCAGATTTAAGGACTTACCAACCCAGGTCAGACAATCCATACTATTAAGAGACACAATTATGGAATGGAAAGCCACGAGAAAGATATATCGACTTCCGATTTACCTCTCTCCCTACATGCCCTTATGGACATTGCCGGCCTTTCCCCAGGGCAGAGACATTAAAATGTATGCAGTTTGGAGACAGAAGGGCATCAAGACCTTAAGAGACCTATTAGATGATTCAGGACAGAAGATAGTATCCTGGGAGAATTTCCGTACGAGGTTCTCAGTATCGACGGCCCACTATCTCCCCCTGTGCCAGATTCGCTCCTACTGTGGTGCACAGGCAGAGAGGATGGGAGACCCGAATAGACTAGCGTGGTTTGGGGCCCTGATGGGACATAATGCCATGGCAATTCCCTTATCGACGCTCTATTGCAAGGTGTATGACACACAAACGATAGGACTGGTAGCGACCACTTTTGCTCACTGGGAGAAGGAAATAACAGTCCCAGACTTGCCCAAAATAATTAGAAACGGGAATGAGTATATCCGGAAAGCTATCTATAGTGAGCAATGGAGGGAAACCCAACTACGAATTATGCACAAGGCAACGTACGCCTTCAACCTATCTTACCGAGATGCTCCGGCACATTATCTAAGAGAGTGTCCTAAATGCTCTCTGGCAAAGGCGAACCTCCTGCATGGTCTTTGAAGCTGTCCAGAAATCCAGCCCATTTGGTCTCGAGCGATTGAGTATGTGAAAGACGTCTGGGGGGTGGAGGTAGCCCTTAAACCGGAGCAATGCATTTTCCATGGTATCCCAAAGAGCCAAGAAGGGGCAGCAGGGGCTGAAGTGGGAGAAAAGGGAGTACATATTCTGTTAATGTCAGTGAAAAAAAACATTTTGAGACACTGGCTACAGAAAGAGGTTCCTGATTGGGAAGAAGTGGTGGGCCTGGTGACAACTGTTCTGTACTTAGAGAGGTTAGAAATAGAAAAGCACAAAGAACAATCAACAGCGAAATTTTTCAAGAAATGGCGAAAATTTATTGAACACGCCCTGCCTGACGATGAAATAAATGAACTCGTGTCACCCTTCCACCACACGAAGTGGTACCTAGAATCTCAGCTGAAAGGCACTCTGGGAAGGCTGGAAGGCGGTGCTAATCACCATTAGACCCAACGAAGTTGAGGGACAATATGGAACGAGGGTTCAGGGAACTACTCAGTAGTTGAGTTCAGCTAGTGTCCGGGAGGGGGGTGGGGGGGGGGGGAGTTATCCATGTTACTGGATTTGGGAAGGGGGGGGGGATCTGGTGGGGAAGGGTTGGGGGGAGAAAATTGAAAAAGGTGTTTTGATATTCAGATATGTAATTGTTTATCAACAATTGTTTGCTACATACTGTCTGTATTGCATAGACATTGTCTTTTATCAATACTGAAATGTCTGGAGATCAATAAAAATTTATAAAAAAAAAAAAAAAAGAAGAAAGGATTGTCAAAACCGGAGAGGGGAAGGTGTCTGCCTTTATGTAAAGTCCTATCTAAAGCCCACACTCCGAGAAGATATAAGTGAGAAAGATGAACATGTGGAGTCACTGTGCGTAGAGATAGATGGAGCCAAAAACAATAATAAATCACTAATAGGAGTTTACTATAAACCAACTAATATACCAAAGTCCACAGAAAATCTATTACTAAATGAGATAGACAAGGCCGCAAATCATAATAAGGTGGTTATTATGGGGGACTACAACTATCCAGATATAGACTGTGAAACTGAAAGCTGTACATCGCATACAGGAAACAGGTTCTTGGCAATAACCAGAGACAATTACGTTTCCCAACTGGTTCAGGACCCGACTAGAGGCCATACTGGACTTAGTATTAACCAATAGACCTGAATAGCCACAAAATGGGATTTCTTTAAAAGCAAATTCTCATTGTGAGAGGTACATACCGTATGGAAATAAAAGGTTAAGGAACAAAAAGAAACCAATGTGGATAAATAGAAATGTAAAGAAAGCAATAAATGACAAAAAGAAAGCATATAGATCACTAAAACAGGAGGTTAGCGAGGAAGCACTGAAAAACTATAAGAAAAAAAATAGAACATGTAAAAAACAAATGAAAGCGGCCAAACTAGAGACCGAGAGGTTAATTGCCAAAGAGAGTAAAACGAACCCTAAAATGTTCTTCAATTATATGAATGTTAAAAAGTATAAATCTAAATGTGTCGGCCCTTTAAAGAGTAATGAGGGGGGAGTTGCAGAGAATGACGAGGAGAAAGCAAAGCTGTTAAATATTTTTTTCTCCAATGTATTCACTGAGGAAAATAAACTGTCAAATGAAATGCTGAATGTAAAAATAAATCCCCCATTAAAAGTGTTCTGTCTGACCCAAGAAGAAGTACAACAGCGACTTAAAAAGATTAAATAAGACAAATCGCCAGGACTGGATGGCATACACCCCCGTATCCTAAGGGAATTAAGTAATGTCATAGCCAGACCCTTATTTCTGATATTTGCGGACTCTATACTGACAGGGAATGTTCCACTGAATTGGCGCATAGCAAATGTGGTACCAATATTCAAAAAGGGTCCAAAAACAGAGCACGGAAACTATAGGCCGGTAAGTTTAACATCTGTTGTGGGGAAACTGTTTAAAGGTTTTCTGAGAGATGCTATCTTAAAGGATCTCAACGGAAATAAGCAAATAACGCCATATTAGCATGGCTTACGAATTTAATTAGTTTCTATGAGGAGGTAAGTTCTAGACTTGACAGCGGCAAATCAATGGATGTTGTATATCTGGACTTCTCCAAAGCATTTGACACTGTGCCACATAAAAGGTTAGTATATAAAATTAGGATGCTCGAACTGGGAGAAAATGTCTGTAAGTGGGTAAGTAAGTTACAGAAAACAGAGGGTGGTTATTAACGGTACACACTCGGATTGGGTCACTGTCAATAGTGGGGTACCTCAGGGGTCAGTACTGGGCCCTATTCTTTTCAATATATTTATTAATGATCTTGAAGACGGCTTGCATAGTAAAATATCAATTTTTGCAGATGACAATAAACTGTGTAAAGTAATTAACACGGAATAGGAGAATATACTGCTATAGAGGGATCTGGATAGATTGAAGGATTGGTCAGATAAGGTTTAACACTGACAAATGTAAAGTTATGCACATGGGAAGGAATAATGAAAGTCACCCGTACATACTAAATAGTAAAACACTCGGTAACACTGACATGGAAAAGGATCTAGGAATTTTAATAAACAGCAAACTAATCTGCAAAAACCAGTGTCAGGCAGCTGCCGCCAAGGCCAATAAGGTAATTGGTTGCATCAAAAGGGGCTTAGACGCCCGTGATGAGAACATAGTCCTACCACTTTACAAATCACTAGTCAGACCACACATGGAGTACTGTGTACAGTTCTGGGCTCCTGTGAACAATGCAGACATAGCAGAGCTGGAGAGGGTTCAGAGGAGGGCAGCTAAAGTAATAACTGGATTGGGGCAACTACAGTACCCTGAAAGATTAACAAAATTAGGGTTATTTACTTTAGAAAAAAGACGACTGAGGGGAGATCTAATAACTATGTATAAATATATCAGGGGTCAGTGCAGAGATCTCTCCCATCATCTATTTATTCCCAGGACTGTGACGAGGAGACATCCTCTGCGTCTGGAGGAAAGAAGGTTTGTACACAAACATTGAAGAGGATTCTTTATGGTAAGAGCAGTGAGACTATGGAACTCTCTGCCTGAGGAGGTGGTGATGGTGAGTACAATAAAGGAATTCAAGAGGGGCCTGGATGTATTCCTGGGGTGTAATAATATTACAGGCTATAGCTACTAGAGATGGGTCGTTGATCCAGGGAGTTCTTCTGATTTCCTGATTGGAGTCGGAAAGGAATTTTTTATTCCCCTTAAGTGGGGAAAATTGGCTTCTACCTCACAGTTTTTTTTTTTGCCTTCCTCTGGATCAACTAGCAGGATGACAGGCCAAACTGGATGGACAGATGTCTTTTTTCAGCCTTATGTACTATGTTACTATGTAACAATATATGGCATGAAGAGAAGAAGAAAGGCGCTCATAGGGTGAGTGTGTTTAGAATTTGTTTGTTTAGCTTGTATTTTAGTTGTGCTCACCTTGTGCTGTTCCTCTCAAAGTTTTGTAGGTGGGAGGAGGAAGGTGAATGCAACCGGGCTAGAGGAGCTGAGGGGGACCAGTTGGTGCTGCCAGATTTGGTCACCTTACGTGGGAGCCACCCCAACGGTTCAGGTGAAGAAAAACCAGAAGAGTACGTGCCAGAGAGAGGCGACGTGTATACCAGAAGGGCGCACAATGACAACCGGGTCCTCTCAAGCAAAAATAAAGGGTTTCTTATTTTTGCTTGAGAGGACCCGGTTGTCATTGTGCGCCCTTCTGGTATACACGTCGCCTCTCTCTGGCACGTACTCTTCTATGTTACTATGTAAAAGGGATCTGAATAAAGAAAGAGAAAGGGGACAAATTAGGTTACCAAGTAGAGAAGGAAAAGAGAAGGCGAAGCAACAAAAGAGTAAAAGAATAAAAGAGATATCTAATGTAACCAAAAGGTCTAGGAAGACAATCGCCAGGAACCAAACAGTCCCAGGGGAGCGTTTCAAACTATTGGGGGAAAGATGCAACCAGAAAGGAGCAGACATGCCACATTCCCTTTCCAAGTAAACGGTCAAAAAGATACCACCTACTACTGAGGGGGAGCAAAAGAAACTGAAAAATGCAAAAGGTAGAGGAGAGATGAGCCGTTATGGCAACAGGTCAATAGTCCCAGTCAGGAAGAGCAAAGAGTCCTTCAGGTGATAGAGTTAGGGTACTTTTACACTTGCGGCAGGACAGAACAGCCTTCCGGATCCGTCCTGCCGCAAGTGGCCGTGCACTGCCGTGCCGTGGACTGAAAAGTCGGACATGCAGGACTTTTAGTCCGGCGATCTCTGGCCGTGCAGTGCCGTAGCTCCGCCCCCCGCCCCATTATAGTCAATGGGGACGGAGCGCCAGCACGGCAGTGCACGGGCACTTGCGGCAGGACGGATGCGGCAGGCTGAATAGCCTGCCGGATCTGTCCTGCCGCAAGTGTAAAAGTACCATTAGGCCTCTTGCACACGACCGTATAGCTTTTTCAGTATTTTCCGGTCCGCAAAAAATACGGATGACATCTGTGTGCATTCTGTTTTTTGAGGAACGGAACATCTGTACCATGATAGAACAGTACTATCCTTTTCCATTATGCGGACAATAATAGGACATGTTCTATCTTTGAACGGAACGGAAAAAAAAAATACGGAAACGGAAGGCATATGGAGTGGTGTCGCTGTTCACGAGGTGCAAGCGTAGCCTGTCCAGAAGACTTGGTGCTGGAAGCCTGAGAGGGAGAAGGTCGTCCTAGTGATGCAGGAGCAGGTGGATGGATAGAGGGCCAAGGACCCAGGTTGACCAGCAGCAGATCCAGCTGTTGATTGAAGTGCGGAAGGTCTATTGGATTACGGAGAGCAACAACATGTCCCTTGGGGCCTGCAAACAGGGCAAATGGGTAGCGCCAGCAGTAAGGGATTCCATGATCCCTGATGAGGTGTAGGAGAGGACATAGGGCCGCCCGCTGTGACAGTGTGTGACGAGAAAGATCTTGTAGCAGTGTGATGAGGGCACCTTCATGAAATAATGGAGATGCTTGTCGGGTTTTGTTCAGGATCTGGTATTTGATTGCATAGAAGTGGATTCTGCAAATTACATCTGGATTAGGAGGCCTGAGGGTACGATGGGCTCTGTGAATCTCTATGGGAGTACCTGGTAGGCGGCCCAAGATGTTGTTGAATATTCCCACAATTGTGGGAAGTAAGTCAGCCATAGCTACCGACTCTGGGAGGCCTCTGATCCAGATATTTTTGCGGCAACTGCGGTTCTCTATATCATTCAAGTGTTGTTGTAGGACATAGAGTTGGGCGTCATGGGTTTGGCTCTTATCTTGTCGAGCTTTGATAGCCGCGGAGATGGCGGTGTGGTCTTGTGTGACAGAATTCACTCTAGTGTCAACTGCTGCCATCTCAGCGCGTATCTGAGAGAATTCCAGTTTGCACTCACGTAAGATGTTAGTAGCAAAACTGGACAGGTCTGCCTTAGAGGGTAGAGAGCAAATGAGGGCACGTAAATCTGCCATGGTTGGCGGTCTAGAGTACTCGTCAAATAAATCTGTGGAGGAAGAAATTCTCAGAGAGGAATGCAAGGGAGACCCCTGGGGAGCTCTTGGGGACATTGGGTGCCATTTCAGGCACCTGTGGATGGGAGCCGTCCCATTAAGATCCAGTGGACCAGTGCGGAGATGCTGCTAAGAAGGGTCCAGGGGAGTGAGGAGATGAGAAAAGGGGGTCTTGTGCAGTGGGAGAAGAGGGTATTTGGTATATGGTAAGCAGGCAAATTGGGTGATGGCTGGTCACATGAGCGCTCAGGGCAGGTATCTGGGGAAGAAAGGGTGGGATGAGGGCCTTAGAGCAAAGTCCACATGGCTGGCGGGGCCAGTAGCTGCAGGTCCGGCTGCAGCATGGCAAACTCTACAACACACTGCAGTCCTTGTCCAGTCGCCTCTTGGCATTTTTGCTGAGCTGCCCATTATAGGGAATGGGGCCGGCCCAGACCTCCGGTGGCCTTGCGGTAGCACGGATCCGGAAGGCTGTTCCCCCGCCAAACAGCCTGCCGGAAAAGGCTACCGCAAGTGTGAAAGTAAACTTAATTTGACTTTTTTGGCAGCAAGGATTAATGGCCAAACAAAGCTCAATATCTATTACCCTTATTCTGCAGTTTACAAA
Organism: Bufotes viridis; assembly: GCA_033119425.1. NCBI lineage: Eukaryota > Metazoa > Chordata > Amphibia > Anura > Bufonidae > Bufotes > Bufotes viridis. The sequence goes on from JAKVIS010000974.1 coordinate 32,604, forward strand.
AACACCCCATATGTGGGTGTAAACTGCTGCATGGGCGCTCACCAGGGCTCAGAAGAAAAGGAGCGCCATATGTTTTTTAGAGGGCAGATTTTGTTGGAATGGTTTTTAGACACCATGTCCTATTTGAAGCCCATCTGATGCACCCCTACAGTAGAATCTACAAAAAAGTTACCCCCTTTTGGAAACCATAGGATAAGGTGACAGTTTTATTGGTACTATTTTGTAGTACATATGATTTTTGAGCGCTCAATATTATGCTATTTGTGAGGCAAGGTAACAAAAAATGGCTGTTCTGGCACAATTTTTAGATTTTTTTGTTTTTGCAATGTTCACATGACAGGTTAGATCATGTGCTATTTTTATAGAGAAAGTTGTTACAGACGCGGCAATACCTAATACCGTATGCCTATTTTTTAAATTTTATTTCGGTTTTACACAAATGTCTCCATTTTCTGAAAGCCATATATTTTTTTATTTTTTGGGCGATTGCCTCATGTAGGACCTCAATTTTTGCGGGATGAGGTGTCAGGTTGATTGGTACTATTTTTGTTTATATTGGACTGTTTGATTGCTTGACATTACGTTTTTTTTTATGTAAGGTGACAGAAAAATTGAATTTTTGGCACAGTTTTTATTTTATTTTTTACGGCATTGACCTTAGACGTTAGATTATGTGATTTATTTATTTTTTATAGAAGAAGTTGTTACAGATGTGGCAATACCTAATACTGTATGTGTATTTAAAAAATATATATTTTGGTTTTATACAATACAAGCATTTTTTTTTTAAAATATGTTTTTCTGTATCAATTTTATGAAAGCCATATTTTTATTTTGGGGCAATTGTCTCATGTATGGGCTGATTTTTTGAAGGATGAGGTGACAGTTTGATTGCTACTATTTTGGTTTATATTGGACATTTTGATCGCTTGGCATTACTTTTTTATGTAAGGTGACAAAAAAGGCTTTTTTGGCACAGTTTTTATTTTATTTTTTTTGGCATTGATCTTAGGGGGTAGATTATGTGATATTTTTATAGAGCAGGTTGTTATGTAATTAATATGTATATTTTTTTATTTTATTTTGGTTTCACACAATAAAAGCATTTTTGAAAAAAACAATCATGTTTTTGTGTCTCCATTTTCTGAAAGCCCGATTTTTTTGGGGGTGATTGTCTTATGTAGGGGCTATTTTTTTGCGGGATGAGGTGACAGTTTGATTGGTACGAATTTTGGCTACATATGACTTTTTTGATCACTTTTTATACCAATTTCATCATAGATTTTTTTGGGCGTTCACCATGTGGTAAAAGTAACATGATCTTTTTATAAATCAGGTCTTTATGGACACAGTGATACAAAACATGTGTATTGATTTTTATTTTTAAAATATTTAACCAATTATAAATGTGTAGATAATTTTTTTTTTTTTTTTACAATTTTTCACTTTTATTTTATACTTTTTGGACCCAGACCCACTTGGTTCTTGAAGATCCAGTGGGTCTGATAGCTCTACAATACACTGCAGTACACTGGAGCGCAGCAGCCTGATCGGGGAGGTAGCTCCCTCCCTCTGTTAACCATTCAACCATCAGGACTTTGTCCCCGACTGTTAACCCTTTCCATGCCAGCACCGATGTTAGCCATTTCAAGCAGAGTGTCAGCTGTATGTTACAGCTGACACTCTGCTCCCGCTCGGCCATCCTGATATTTGCGGGCAGAGGAGGGGGGATCAGCACGTCATTCAAGTATTTCACAAGGTTCTGATCCCCACATTCACGAACTGTGGGGATCAGAACCTTTTGCCGGTGAATCACTCTGTACAGACTAGCTAATCAGAGCGACCACCAGCCCGGGACCACCCTCATTGGTCCTGGGCCGGTTAGCTGAGATCCCCGGCTGTGGATAACAGCCAGGATCTCAGCACTGTCACCATGTCTGCATGACGAACCTGTATGTCATAGTGGCTTAATGCAGTGCAGTCCATGATGTACAGGTACGTCATGGTGGTTTAAGTGGTTAAAAGCCAAGACCATGTGCTATACCTGTATGGCACATTGTCATTATTAGGCAAAGCCTTTAGATCAGGGGTGCACAACCTTTTCTGGTTGGGGGCCACATTGTCAGCTTGAACCAATTCCAAGGGCCGAAAATAAAACTTAAAGGGGTATTACCAACTAAAATACTGTTTTTATGGCATATTGAACATACTATAAATGTCTAGTTACACTTCTAGTACTCCCATCTAATGAGAGAATACATGAAAGATACATGTGAGCAGCCACAAGGCATAGACATACATGTCTGTTACCAGATGGTTGGGGGCCGCACAGAAGGGTATCGAGGGCCGCATGTGGCCCCCGGGCCGCAGGTTGTGCACCCCTGCTTTAGATAGAGGTGGTACCAGAAGAAACATATAAAATTGACGGCAGAAAAAGACCACCTGGACCATCTAGTCTGGCCTTATATTATTTCTTTTTTACCTTAGGATAGACTTTGGGAGATGAGCGAATTTTTCAAAAATTCGATTCGGCTGGTTTGCCGAATTTTCCAGAAAAATTCGCTTTGATCCGAATTTATTTGCAGCAAATGTCTTTAAAAAAGCGGCTATTTCCGGGCTGGAGAGAGCCTTAATAAGGGTGTAGAATACTGTGCCTTGCAGTAAAACCCATAGGGAGTGTCAGTATGACATGCAGATGACAGACGTCGCTCTTAGAATCACTGCACACTTCACTTATTTGGGCAGTCACGGGGCCAAAACTGGCCAAATAACTGAAGTATTAACTCAGCCTTACAGGTCGCTGTTAGCGTCAAGAAGAAGCGCACCACTTTTACACCCTCCTCAGCTGATTCCACATAGATGTCTACAGAACGTGTTGTATTAAACGCTTATACAAGTACAGCCCCCCGACAGAGTGGAAAGGGTGTCAGCAATAAGTTTGTGTTGACATCACTGATTAATTTGCCCATCCTCTGATCCATCAGAACAATAACCCACAAAAAACAGATCCGCCTTCACTCGGTCAGCATTTGCTGAATAATCCATCAGTATTGCTAATGCCAAATAAAACAGGAGTGGATGTAAAACAGAGCTGACACGTGAATGGAATATTTGCATGTCTTCTGTGTTTTGTACCTACTCCTGCTTTTGGCTACCAAATCACGCAGCTCCGACACCATGTTCTTCCCGTTGTCGGTCACTATGGTTCCGATTTTTGGTTGTTGCGGAGAAAGCCAACAATATCTTGATGAATCACACAGAGCAGTTCCTCCCCTGTGTGACTCAGTTCGCCAGGGCAAACGAGGTAAAGAACAGCGTGACACCGCGGTGCCCTGCACATGTGGTATGCTGGAGGGGCACTTTAACTTGTCCCTGCAGTGGAGGCTGAGGACATGGTGGATGATAAGAAGGCTGAGGCGGACATTGTTGCAGGACCAACGGCGTGACAACGTGGAGGTGGAGGCGGAAGCGGCGTGACCTGGCCAAGTTGCTAGTGTGGCTGTGCAGGAAACACATTCACCCAGTGGGCCGTAAAGAACATGTATTGTCCCTGACCGTAGTTACAGTGCGCTGCCGTGCACTTTGGCAGACACCGACAGGCCCACCTTCTGTTCTACATATTTGTGCAGGGCTGGTACTGCCTTTTTGGCAAAGAAATGACGGTTCAGTTCTCTGAAAGGTGCAGATTCCACCACTTGGACAGGAGCACATTCAGTTTCTGCGCCGTTGGATGATTGCACGCATACTGCTGTCTCTTAGCAATCGCTTTGGTGATCGATTGCTGATGGAATGAATGACGAGGAGTAGGAGGAGCAGGAGCATCTGGGCCAGCTGAAGATGGGAATGACAGACAGCTCCCTTCGGCAGAGATGGTGGAGCTTTGACTGCCTGAAACCGGGTGCTTGCCACTGGGTGATGCAGCGGTTGCTGTGGCAGGCTGGACCACAACGTCGGAGCCACCGTTCTCCCAGTGACGCTGCATATGACGACGCAGGGCTGTAGTGCCAACATTGGCACCCTGGCCACGCTTCACCTTCTGCCCACAGATTCTAGATATGGCCACATTCACCCCCTCCGGCGGCTTAACAAAAAACTGCCACACCGCCGAGTAGGTGATTTTCCCCCCAATAGTCCACACTGACTGACTGATTGCTACCGTCGCTGCCTCCATGAACCCCTGCCCCACTACTTCCCGGGCAGGTAGGCTGCTGCGAAGCAGGTAGCCTACCCGGGCAAATTTGGCTCCTGACCTCCCACTGCTGCCACCCGGCTGACTGCCAGCCATGCTACCACCTTGCTGGCACCGCCGCTGCCTCATGGGCAAGCTGTCACCCTCTTCTCCTGATGATGATGAAGCCCCTTCTGCACCCGGCTCCCAAGTGCGATCAGCTTCATCATCATCGAGTAGTGTCTGCACGTCACTGATGTCCTCCTCAACGGTCTCTGGGTCAGGAGCCTGACCGCTTGCAACACCACCTCCCACGCCACTCTCCTCATCAGAACTTGCCCGCCTAGCGGACGAAGCTGGGGATGTCTCCTCTAGATCTTGGCTGGGCAGTAGCTGCTGACTGTCCTCTAGTAGCTTGTCCTCGCTGTATAGTGGTGCTGAGCTCACAGCATACAATACTTCTGTGGCTGAGGGAACAGCAAAGGACAGAGGCAAGTTGAGGACAGGTGAGGGCACAGGGCCTGCTCCCGGGCCATCCCAACTAAGGGTTGTGTCTGACGAACCCACGACTGTTGGCTGGGGGTGTCTGATGTCACTTGGGATGAAGTAGAAGACCGAGTTAACCAACCAAGAACCGCTGGGTTGCTGGTGAAGACACGAACGCTAGATGACACCGGGAGCTTAGGCCTCTCGCTTGTGACTCCTGCTGTCACTCCCCCTTACTCTGCTGCAACCTCTGCCTGCCCCAGAAACATTTAGGCCTCTGCCACTCCTCTGTGCATGGCCTGGCACTTCTCTGTCTGACATACCTGTACTTTTAGCTGAACTAAATAAATAAAAGCAAATTAAAACACCCCTTAAAGCGACGTATATCTTTTTCTTTTTGTACTGAAATAGGCCACTAAACACTTTGACCACAAATAACTGCAGCAGTGAAATGCATATATGTTTTTCTTTTTGTACTGAAATAGGCCCCCAAACGCTTTCACCACAAATAACTGCAACAGTGAAGTGTGTATATATTTTTCTTTTTGAACTGAAATAGGCCACTAAACGCTTTCACCACAAATAACTGCAACAGTGAAATGCGTATATATTTTTCTTTTTGTACTGAAATAGGCCACAAGTGCAGGATTTGCTCCCCTGTATATATATGCACAACTGCATTTTTGGGTAGAGCACATCCTGCTTCATGCCACCTTTCAGTTGTTTTGTATATATAATTTTTTGGAGGTGAATAAACTCCTATGTAAATGTAGCCTGTTTTCCATCAACAGGCTACATTTAGGTGCACCTGTGAGGCCTGGGCCATATCAGACAGTCTTGGGTGGGGCTCACAACCTTCTCCCTGGTTACATGGTTACATGCTGGAGGTAACTGAGGAGTCTGCTGCGAGTCGGCCTATACATTCCTGTAATGCCCACTGACCCCTGGTATTGCCCATACGGCACAGGTAGGCGAGTGTTAGGTCCTGAGTTACTTGAGAAACCTTGGCATGGTGCTCGGGCTTAGGCATGTCCTCCAAAGCAGGGCACGCTGACTAATCTCTCAATTTTAACATCAGTTTGAGGGCTTAGTAAGACCGCAGTGTGCACCTGTCTTGAGTTGTCATTTGTTATTGCTATATTGCACTAAACGCTTTCAACACAAATAACTGCAACAGTGAAGTGCGTATATATTTTTCTTTATATACTGAAATATGCCCCTATATGCTTTCACCAGAAATAACTGAAACAGTGCAGTGTGTATATATTTTTCTTTCTGTACTGAAATATGCCACTAAACGCTTTCACGACATAAAACTGCAGAAGTGACATGCGTATATATGTTTCTTTTTGTACTGAAATAGGCCACTAAAGGCTTTTTAACATAGCACTTGCACCACAATAACAAGAACAAATTGCTGGAATAACAGAGCTGTATAATGGCTATTTGGATCCGCAAATAATCTTTCCCTGCGCTTGCAAATCACTTTTCTAGCACTGTCCCTAGCTCCTTCTGACGTCTCTCCCTGCACTAAGATGCTGTGAAATGATTCCTCCCTATCCTTTTCCTGCACTTATAAATCATTTTTTCAGTTTTTTTTTTCACAATGAGGTTTTTCCTATAGCTGTCCCTAGCGCCTTCTCACGTCTGTCCCTGCACTCAGAACACTGGAAAATGTCTGAATCTAAGATGGCCGCCATATTTATAGAACTGTGACATCACATGGCTGGCTGGCTGCTAACTTGCTGCATGCATGGCATTAGGGGTCACCCCACCTTCCCAGAGTTCCTTGCCCCATGTCATCACATGTGTATCCGCCATTTTAGGAAAAATTGTGATTCGTTACCACGAAGCGCGAGGAAATTCGCATTAGTTGCGAATCAAATTTTCCCTTAAATTCTTAACGAATTCCTCTTTGTCGGCTTCGATTCGCTCATCTTTAATAGACATATGTTTATCCCAGGCTTGGTTAAATTCACTTACTGTAGATTTCCCAACCACATCTGCTGGAAGTCTGTTTCAAGCTTCAACCACTCTTTCAGTAAAATAATATTTCCTTAAATTGTTCCTAATCTTACCCCCAGCTAATTTCTAATTGTACCCCCTTGTTCTTGTGTTTAGCTTCTTATTGAGAACACTTTCCTCCTGAACCTTATTTAAATCTTTAACATATTTAAAGTTTTTTTCAATCATGTCGCCCCTTTCCCTTCTTTCCTCAAGGCTATACAAATTTATTTAAGTCTATCCTGGTATGTTTTATGTTTAAGACCTTTTACCATATTTGTTGTATTCCTCCAGAACTGGACACCGAATTCCCAATGTGGTATCCCCAGCGCTCTACACAGTGGGATCACAATCTCTCTCTTCCTACTGGTTATACAGTATCTCTAGCTATACACTTAACCATCTTATCTGCTTTCTCTGCTGCCTGTTCACATTGTGCACTCATTTTGAATCTGTCTGATATCAGGACACCTAAACCCTTCTTTTCTAACGTCCTCGCTAACACATAGCTGATAATATGATATTCAGAATGAGGGTTCCTTCTCCCCAGTGATTGGCTACAAGGTGACCTGTGTGCATGGAAAGTCAGCAGTGGGGGGAACTGGGGCACATCACTAGAAAAAACAAGGGAGAAAATGGTTAAAACCACAATGTAGTTAGGCACTCCTTATCTGGATTATGTTAGAGAAAATCATACGGTGGTGGACACTTATCCATAAAATGACATATTTAATAATAAAGGAAAAAATCAAATTCTTAACACTTATCGAATTGGATAAAACAAAATAGAATTAAACAAAATAGAATAAAATAAGATAATTAAAACGTCCATGACTTGAAAAAAGTCTCTAATATTGCAGGGTTGAGATCTGCAATATTAGAGACTTTTTTCAAGTCAAAGTGTGGACCAACACATGCGATGATATATTCCAGCTCAATCTGAAGATTGAACATTGTAACATCCATCTGGTCCCATAGACGTTTTAATTATCGTATTTTATTCTATTTTGTTTAATTCTATTTTATTTTATCCAATTCGATAAGTGTTAAGAATTTGATTTTTTCCTTTATTATTAAATATGTCATTTTATGGATAAGTGTCCACCACCGTATGATTTTCTCTAACATAATCCAGATAAGGAGCGCCTAACTACATTGTGGTTTTAATGCTATTTTTGGTAAAGAGGAATTACTCAAGTTGGAGCACCCACCCATCCCTGTAATCAGTGGAGCACACCGTATCTACTAATTGAGAAAATGGTTAAGTATCTCTTTTTTTATTTTATTACATATAATGGGACTGCCCAAATTTTTATATAACTTGGGCCACCCCTTTAATATGAACACATCTAAGGCATCAGCATCTTCCAAAAATATAAAAGATTGAATTCACTTTTTGTAAATGTTTATTTCTAAAGTTATCACCTTACTAGGACCAAGCGAATTTCCGTTTTCATTTTTTACTCGCTGCCTTCCTGGAGCCCTAACTTTTTTACTTTTCAGTTCACATAGCCGTAAAATGTCACCATTTTCTATTGCATATGATGCTGTGGGAAGCTGTAAAAAATTCTAAATGGGATGAAATTAGAAAAAGAATAGTTATTTTGCCATAGTTTTACGGTTTTTGTTTTTATTGCATTCCCTATGTGGTAAAACTGACCTTTTATTCTACTGGTCATTATGATCACAGCGATACCACAGATATATAGTTAATCTTGTGTTTTAATACTGAAAAAAATAAGTTTGAATAAAACTTTTTTTATTTTATATTTATGTCTACAGAGCTGCATAAGGGCTCGTTTTTGAGGGGTCTTTGGTTTTTATCGATACCAGTTGTGTGATATACATTTGGTGTATAACTTTTTGATTACAGTTTATTCAAATTTTTTGGGAGATCAAGTAATAAAAAAACAAAGAATAGGCAGTTTAGAATTTTTTTTTTTATTACAGTGTTCACCATACGGCATAAATATATTTATATTTAAATAGTTCAGGCATTTTGGGATGCGGCAATGCCTATAATCTTTATCTTTTTATTGTTTACCTTTATTTTTAGGGGGTGATTTAAACTTTTATTTTTTTAATATTTGTAAAAACTTTTTTCGCTTTTTTTTCTTTCTCCTAGGGGACTTGAACATGCAATCCTCTGACACACTTCTCCCATAGACGGCAAAGAATTACTACTACAGTCTATGGGAGATTTGCTATGTTGCTGTGGAGCCCTGACATTGCTCTGGCAGGCTTTGGATCCTTCAGAGGGCCTGGGGCTGCCACAGAAAGCAAAGGGCTCCTGGGGTTTCACTGCTCACATGCTGTGGTCACAATTAGATTAAATATCCATGATCAGAGATACTGCCGATCACGGACATTGCGTCCCTGGTTTCTGCTGTGTAAACCGGTGGTTATGGGGTCCGCTCAGCTTCTGAGCGGGCACGAGTTTAAACCCTGGACTTGTGTCGTATATGTATGCTGGTCATCCTTAGGGGGTTAAAATCTGTTGTGATGTGCTGTGATAGCATCCATCTGCTGGTCTTGTCCTTGCATATGCTCAGTAGTTCTAACTTTACAGCCTGCATTGCAGGAAACTGTGAGAGAGCAGCATCATGGCAGCGAGATGCACAGTCCATACAACCAGAACTACATAAACATTTATAGAAATATATAGCTTATATACCGGTGTGTAATATTCCATGATTGGATAATGGAGTTTGTTTCCTTTTCCTGCTTGTCCAGTTAAGAAACAGGATTGGCATATATCCACACCAAACTGTTTTAAGCTGCGATATCTGGAGAAAACAGAAATAATTCAGTTAAAAAAAGAGAAGGGAGGAATAAATGTTTCATTTAGACATTTTACTTTAATAGCAAGCAGAAGAAGAAAAAGTATTGTTTTCAGAAAATATTTTGCAGAACTTACTTCGCCATTAGGCCTGCACAATATATCCCCAAAGCAATCGGTAATGCGATAAATCGCCATATTGCAATCTCCAATTGGCCGACCCAAAAATGCTGCAATTATATTACCGTATTTTTTGCTTTATGAGACGCACTTCCCACCCAAAAGTGGGGGGAAAATGGCAGTGCGTCTTATAAAGCGATGGCTGACACTGATGTATTGCTGGCCGCTATGCTGCACAGCGCGGCCGGCGATACACCAGTTACAGTGCGGGGAGGGAGGAGGGGCTGGAGGCAAGTCGAACACATGTTCTTATATCTATTCTATTTAGCTGTTCTGTGCAGTGCTATTAAGAACATGGCAAGTTTTGTATTTTGTACTTTTGCAGTAATGAAAATATGTTATTTATTTTGGTAAAAGATGTTTTATTTTGAAAAACACTGTGCATTTCAGCTCTTGAGTTAAGCATAACTACATTTCACATTATCCGTAATCTGTGTGTGCTTTTGCCTTGAAAATCCAAGCAGATAGACCTCTAGTACAATTCTCTTGAAATATCGCATTGCATATCGTTATCACAATTTTTAGGGCCCTAATCGCAATCGCACAAAATTCCCATATCGTGCAGCCCTATTCCCCATTAATGACATACATATAAATCATTTTACAGTAAGGGGATTTTAAGAAACATTGAATAAAGAAACCAGACTCTATGGAAATATTAAAAATTCCTAATAATTTGGCACTGTGCGCTGCCTGATATACAGTGAAGATTAGCAGTCCACTGCACCTAGGGCATTTAATGACTTCATATACAAACCTAAATCCCTTCATTGGACACTGTTTACAGATGGAGCACTTTGTCTGGTGCTTGACAGTCTCAGCTAATGTCACTCGATGTAAAACTGGAAGCCATACTAAGGACTGTGGTTCCAGACTTCCCCATTCAAGAAACTGAGACAACTCCAGGTATGATGTTCCATTTCCCTTAAAAAAAGAAAAACAAAGACAAAAAAAACCTGCAGTTAATTTGGAGATGAGATTGTAGAGATCAGCGGTAAAGCCCTGTTTTCGGTTGCTGTTGATCTGTTCTGGAACTATCACCATTCTTCTGCTATGTCACAGACACTCCTGTTTTGGCATGCTCTGCTGCAGCAGTCCCCTCTGTCGGCTGCTGAACCGATTCTTCTGATTCTATCCCTCTCACGTATATCACCATTCCCTGCTGCATCCTAATGCTTACCTGAGCATTGCTCATCACTCCCCACCTAGGCACCAGAAGGAGTTTCCATCTCCACTGTGTCAGCAAGGCAGTCCTGGATTTCAGGCGCTGTCTTGGGTAGTCTGTATATGCCTCACTATTCACAGTGATAGTTTGGTACACAGTGCCTCTGACCATCACTGTCCAATCTGCCACCCCCTACCTAGATGCCTGCTGTGATGTCATGATGCGGGGGTTCAGTACACACCAAAAGCAGGAGAAATTGTGACGATCTCATACACCGCAGCTCCACCAGCTGCAAATCCAACTCAAAATGTGTATTCTAAATAGATCCGTTATTAATTTTAATAAAGGCAATATAGAAAAGTAAAAACCTGGCCATTTTATTCTATTAGTTAATTTCATATCAATACTGAATAACCAAACAAACCTATGTGCACTCCCTCGGGCGTCTTATTGAGCACAATGCAGCGGCGCAGGAGCAGCATATTGCACTCAGCTTTGCAACGTTTCGGGGACATGCCCCCTTTGTCAAGTGTATACTGTCACCACTTAATAGGGATTGACCGATATTGATTTTTTAGAGCCGATACCGATAATCGGAACTTTTTTAGGACGATAGCCGATAATTTATACCGATATTCTGTGCATTTTCATTTTAGAAAAATAGAATTCCTAGACAAATCTGCTGTTAAATGAAGAGATGCCATTATATATATATAAATATAAATGTTAGATATAGATTAGATTAAATATTCATACTCAATATTTTTTATTTTTTATTTTATTTAATAATCCATTGACCTATTCACCCTAATAGAGCTTTACAAGTTTCAACTTGTAGGAAACAGGCCGAACTGGATGGACAAATGTCTTTTTTCGGTCTTATATACTATGTTACTACTATGTTACTATGAATAGGACTTCACATCCTCCCTGCTGCCCTGTACATAGTGCACACAGCAGCAGGGAGCTGACCATGGCAGCCAGGGCTTCAGCAGAATCCTGGCTGCCATGATAACCGAACAGAGCCCCAGGATTACACTGCTGGGGCTCGGATCAGAAGCTGCTACTGAGAGGAAGTGAGGGTACTCTGTGGCCACTGCCACCAATGTTTTTAATACTGGGGGATCGGGGGGAGGGTGAACTGCACCACCAATGTTTTTAATACTGGGATTGGCTGGGGGGAAGGGCGCACTATGCCACCAATGAAGATAACTCGCCCATTAATTCAAAAACAGCCGCACCCGACCTCTATGAGAGGTAGCTGCGATCCACAGAAGTTAACCCCTCAGGTGCGGCAGGGGTTAACTGCGGGGATCGCAGCTACCTCTCATAGAGATCAGGTGCGGCTGTATAATTCATCAGCCTCCTGGATTTGAATTAATGAATGAGTAAACTTCATTGGTGGCGCAGTGGCAACAGCCCCTCCCCTCCTCTTGTTCTCTCACTGGTGGCAGCGGCAGGAGCAGCACAGGGGGGAGGGAGACACTGCTTCCTTCTCCCATGTGCTGCTAAGCGAACATGGATCTCGCTGACAGCAGGGAGATCCATGTTCACGATTCGTTATTGGCATATAGGCAAGATAGATGCCGATACCGATAACTTTAAAAATCCTGAATATCGGCTGATAATATCGATAAATCCGATAATGGGTCATTACCTACCTCTTAAGGCTCATATTTAACGAATCCATGGGATAAAATGTCTGCATGTTGCCCTGCTGTGGCCGTTGTGTGGCCCACATACAGCGGGTCCGCAATACACGGGGCACCGGCCGTGTGCATTCCGCATTACGGATGCGAACCTATTCACTTGAATGGGTCCGCAATTCCGGAGATGCGGTGCGGAACGGAACCACGAAACGGAAGCACTACGGAGTGCTTCCATGGTGTTC
>JAKVIS010000975.1:0-44274 GCA_033119425.1 Bufotes viridis
TGTAACGCTACCTGGATTATTGTATGCTGTTCCGGTCTACCAGCGGAGATATTGTGGAGTATACCGCCTCTCCGGCTACCTGGATTATTGTATGCTTTTCCAGTCTACCAGCGGAGATATTGTGGACTATACCGCCTCTCCGCTACAATCTGTATGGACGGCCGTTTACCCTTATGACCGACCACAACCCCCTTGTGTGGTTAAACCGGGTAGCTGGTGACAACCCCAGGCTATTACGGTGGAGCTTAGCCCTTCAGACCTACAACTTCACAATGCAATACCGTCCGGGCAAACAAAACGGTAATGCGGACGGTCTGTCCCGACAGACCGAACTGGACTCTTGAAATAACTTTCTCGGCCATCCCCAAGCCAACCCGACAGGGTCTAGGCGGGTATGCCGACCTATGGACTTATAGGGGAGCAGTGTGAAGAAATCCCCTTTTCCCTAAAGTGACCGGCAAAAACACCCAGACCGATCTGGGTGAAATTTGAATGTGTTGATCACCCAGATCGGGGCTATCAGGGGACATATGATTTGTGGCGATACCTCATGTATAAAGGGGTGTTCCAGATATTGGGGAAAACTGTGACTTTTCTGCCTAGAGATAATCAAGTGGTTACTTTATCAGGCTTGGTTATCTCCAGGACTAGGAGAGGGAATTGTATGTTTATGCTGGAAGGGTTTTATGTTTCCATTGTACTTGATTGGCTATACTGTGTCCCCCCCTGTGGGATGCCCCTTGCATGGGGACTTGCAAAAAAGCCTATGTGTGGCGTGTTCATTTTGTACTCTTCTTCTTGACTTCGGCTAATGTTTGGAGATTTGCATGCTTTATTAAGGGAATCATCTTATAAAGTGATTGGCAGTTCGTATGGAATTCGTCTACGTCAACGGCCGAACAGAGCGCTATATTCACCAGGCTCGGGAGGGGGATTCGGGAGGAAACTACCGAATGTGGTTTAAATATACTCGGTTTCCTTACACTATAAATGGGGTGCAGTGTAATATACAGGACTATACATGGGGTGCAGTGTAATATACAGGACTATACATGGGGTGCAGTGTAATATACAGGACTTTACATGGTGTGCAGTGTAATATACAGGACTATACATGGGGTGCAGTGTAATATACAGGACTTTACATGGGGTGCAGTGTAATATACAGGAGTATACATGGGGCGCAGTGCAATATACAGGAGTATACATGGGGCGCAGTGCAATATACAGGACTATACATGGGGTGCAGTGCAATATACAGGACTATACATGAGGTGCAGTGTAATATACAGGAGTATACATGGGGCGCAGTGCAATATACAGGACTATACATGGGGTGCAGTGTAATATACAGGACTATACATGGGGCGCAGTGTAATATACAGGAGTATACATGGGGCGCAGTGCAATATACAGGACTATACATGGGGTGCAGTGCAATATACAGGACTATACATGGGCTGCAGTGTAATATACAGGACTATACATGGGCTGCAGTGTAATATACAGGACTATACATGGGCTGCAGTGTAATATACAGGACTATACATGGGCTGCAGTGTAATATACAGGACTATACATGGGATTGCAGTGTAATATACAGGATTATACATGGGATGCAGTGTAATATACAGGACTATACATGGGGTGCAGTGTAATATACAGGACTATACATGGGGTGCAGTGTAATATACATGACAGGGGGATGGGCTACCCGTCGACCAACCCCCCCCAGCTAACCTCCGTACTTACCACGTCACCAACTTGAACCTTCCCCCCGTCTAACTCTTACCCCCTTCGCGCCAACTCATTTCCACCCTGCGCCCCCCCACCTCCCCATTCCCACACCCAATAAAGACTCAGACACTGGGGTGGAATGAATCGGCCACAGCAGCCGTTTATTAACGTACAAACATAAAAACATCATAAATAACCTTCTATAAATATATATATATATCCATAAATATATAAATAACAATATATATATAACAATATATAACAATATGACCATAACCGTATGACCATAACCGTAAACAACTGCAATACCAATATATATTAAGCCTCCCAACAAGGGGAGGTCCTTGAAGCCCCAAAACCCCGGAATTACCTCATCAGGACGCCATCTTGCCTCCAGCCGTTCCCGCCAGCTCGGAGGCACCCACTGATTGGCTCTGTTCAATTTCCGCACCACAGGGAGTCCAGCCCCAACCGCAGGGCCCTCCCCTAATCCTCCTCAACAAACATAACCGACTTCAAGGACCTCCCCCCGCCACCAACAGCCACGCTTGACCCCTCAAGTCTGGCCGTCCCTCCACACACCTAGGGCCGTCTCTATGCCCTCCTGAATCGCCAAACTCCACATGTCCAGTCCCAGGGCATTTAAATGGACACCATCGGAACGCCAAAATCCCCCTCGCCCTTCTCAAGTTCCCTGTGCCTCACTGCCACAGCACCATTCCGGGCCATAAACGGCCCATCGCCCGGTTCAACTTGACCCTCGCCCTATTCACCCCCACCAGCGATCGGGCCCCCTCCAAACCTTCCGCGGAACAATGTCCGACCAAACCGTCACCAACTTAGGAAATAGCGCCCAGATTCGCAAAGATCAAATTTCATGTCGCGCAACAACTCCCTCAATGGCCGTGACGCCAAGTCATTGCCGCCGACATGAAGCACCAGCACATCTGGCGCCCTATCTAATCTGACGAACCGATGGATCTCCGACATCACGCCCCCACACCATACCCTTGCGACCTAACCATCTCACCACCACGTCGTCCCTCCGAAAGCCAAGCTGCTGACCGTCCGGCCGAACCGCTGCCCTGACGGCTCCCCAAAAGACATATGAATGCCCCAGGATCCAAACCAGGGCCGGCGTCGCACCCGCAACGAGAAGACAACAAGAAACAATACAACCGAACAACCAGCCAGAAGAACATCAACCCCGTCCCACGACTACAAACGCTGCAACCGGATATAGGACCTAAACCGCGCCGATTCCCAGCTCCCTATGCGCTTAATTGCCTCATCACTGACCCCCACCTGGCCGCCTCAGTCGCCGCCCCAATGCGGAATGAATGGCTGGAGTACCCGGCCGCATCTAGCCCCAAATGGCGTAAACATTTCTCAAAAACCGCCGAGAACTGGAAACGGGAGAGGAACGAACCATCCCTATGCACTAACAACAGCCGAGCCCCAGTCGTGTCCAGCTCCTCGTAGTTCCTCAAGCACTGCACCGGACACATGGCACAATCCGGCACCTCAAACAGCACCACCCACTTCCCTTTTCCCTCCACATCCGTTTTTGACCTGCGAAGCAAAAACTTAACCCGGTCATCATATAGCTCCACATCCCCCGAAGCAAACCTCCCAACCTCTTCGTTGACGGGCAAACCAACTCGCCCAAACGCAAGGCCCCAAAAATGCTAAGGAAAAAGCTAACCGGAACAGGCTCACCTCCCAAGCCGAACTACAAACAAGTTCTAACTGGCCCCCTAATTTAAGCAACAACTCAAAGGAAACCGGCCTCCTTGCATCCACGCTCGCCCCAAGGCGCCGCCACCCCTTCAATGCCCTCGACACCAAAAACGACTTTGTCACATCCTGCATTCGGCGCAGCTTGAACCCAAACGATAAACCAGCCATACAACCGTTAATCTTCGCCACCGACCACCCCTCCTCCCTACAGTAGCCCACAAAGAGCAACAACGGGACTTCCAAATCCTCGTCCCTGATTCCCAATTGGGCAGACCACCCCATCCACAATTCCCACGCATGCGTATAACGAGCCCACGTACCGGGCGCCAGGGAAGCCTGCACGAGTCCCGCTATCGTTCCTCCAAAAGATCCCACAGGCACTGCGGACAGTCGCTCCCAAACTCGTCCGCCTCCGGGGCCAACTGCCGGAACCGGTCCCATTGCGAACGAGAGAGAGCGTCAGCGACCCCGTTATCAACCCCTGGCACATGCACCGCCAGCACCCAAGCGTTAAGCGATAAGCACTCTAGCACCAATCGTTGTAACAGCCGCACCACCAAGGGTGAAGACGCAGATAGATTGTTAATCGCCTGTACCACCCCCAGATTGTCGCAGTGGAACCGAACTTTTTTATCGCGGAAAGCCTCCCCCCACAACACGACCGCTACTACAATGGGGAAAAGCTCCAACAAAGCCAAATTTCGCAGCCAACCCCGTTCCGCCCAGCTACCCGGCCACTGATCCGCACACCACCGCCCCCCCAGTACACCCCAAATCCACCCCCCCTGCTGCATCAGAGAACAGCTCACAATCAAATGCATTAACCACGTCCCCCATGAAAAGAGAGCGACCGTTGTAGCGTTCCAAAAAGGAGCACCACACTCGCAAGTCCGCTCTCAGTTCAGCCCCCAAACGGATGTAGTGACGCGGAGACACCACCCCCGCCGTCGCCCCTGCCAACCTCCTGCTGAAAATCCGGCCCATCGGCATAATCCGACAGGCGAAGTTGAGTTTCCCCAGAAGCGACTGCAGGTCGCGCAGCTGAATCTTCTTGGCGCGTGCTGCCCGCGACACCGCCAGCCTCAAGTCCTCCAACTTGTCAGCAGGCAGCCTACACTCCATCCGGAGGGTATCGATAACGATCCCAAGGAAACTCAACTCCGTCACCGGCCCAACAGTTTTGTCCCCTGCCAGAGGTACCCCAAACCGTGTAAAAAGCGTTCTCAACGTGTGCAACAACAATGCGCACACGTTGGAGTCCGGGGGGCCGATACATAGGAAGTCATCCAAGTAATGAATGACGGAGTCGCACCCCGACGGATCCCGCACCGCCCATTCCAAAAATGAGCTGAACGCTTCGAAATAGGCGCAAGACAGCGAGCAGCCCATGGGCAAGCACCTATCCACGAAAAACCCTCCCCCCCAAAAACACCCCAACAAATGAACACAATCCGGATGAACCGGCAGCAAACGAAAAGCCGCTTCTATGTCAGTCTTTGCCAAAAGGGCCCCAGGCCCAAACTTCCGGACCCATGCAACCGCCGCGTCAAACGAGGTGTAGACCACGGAACACAACGCCGGGTCGATACCGTCATTAACCGACGAACCTCGTGGGAAGGAAAGATGGTGAATAAGGCGAAACTTATTCGCCTCTTTCTTTGGGACCACCCCCAGAGGCGACACCCGCAAATTAACAAACGGAGGGTCAACAAACGGACCCGCCATCCGCCCCAGCCGCACTTCCTTATCCAGCTTGGCCGCCACTACCTCCGGATGCTCATTCGCTGATCTCAAGTTCTTTTTGCCCAACACCGCCCCATCCCCCAAGCGAAACGGAATCCTAAACCCCACCAAAAACCCTTCCCGCAACAACGCCGCCGCCTCCCTGTCCGGATACCCATCTAGGTACGGCTCCATCTTTTCCAGCCGAACCGGCGTCACTCCCTTTGGAACTAGCATCCCCACCTCTCTGCCTGGATCCCGTGGGAGCCCCCACAAACAGAGCACTCGTGCTTAAACTTGCACTTGGCTCCGAATTTGCAGGTCCCGTCGTTAAATGCGAAGCACAGTCCCTTCGCCGACGCCACCGCGATGTTTGTCCCGCCGCCACTCCCTGACTCACCTCTAACGGATTGCCCTGAGTCACCCCGAAAGGACTGTCCCGCCCTTCCAGGTGCCGTCACCTTCAACCACAAGGCAATATCCTTATGGTCCCATCTCATCTCCGGTCTTACCGCTTTACGCTGACGGAATTGTTCGTCATACCGCAGCCATGTTACGCCCCCATACACCCGGTATGCCTCGCCAATGGCGTCCAGATAACAGAAAAGTGCTGAACAGCAGTCCGGCGTCTTTTCTCCTATGACACTTGCTAGAATAGCAAACGCCTGGAGCCAATTTTGAAATGTACGCGGAATTAAACGGTAACGCCGCTTTTCCTCCTCCTCTCTTTTCCCGTCGTCCTTCCGCGCTCGATCTAGATTAAATTTTTCCAGGGGCAACAGGGAGAATATCTCCACATATTCTCCCTTCCAAATCTTGTCCTCCACCTCCTGTTTTAAGTGCGCCCCCAGCGGACCCTCGAAACAGACATACACCTCCCCTTTAGCTTTATCATCTAAACGCACGGAGTCCTCTTCAGCTCCCCCCCCCACCTGCGTCTGCACTGACGCTACTGACAGCGCGTTCCCTCCACCACCACCACGTGCCGGACCCGAAACCCCAGACGCTCCCCCACTCAACCCCCACGCGGACAACGGGGACCCTGTGTCACCTGTCCCACCACTCCATCCCACCACTAAGGCCGCTAACCCCCCCAGCAACTGCCCCAGCCCCCGGCCTAACTCCCCGGTGAGCCCCCCGCTGGCCGCCACTAGATGCGTTAAGGGACCCCATAGTGCCTCACCTGGCTGCCTGGGTGCTGTGGTCCCATCAGCCGACAATCCTGAATCCAGACGACCAGGTCTTTGCTCGGCAACTCCAGAACCGGATCCACTTCTCCCCGACGGCTGTTCCCTGGCAGGCTGGCCACCAGGAACGTCACGACCCTCGAACTCTTCATGCCGGGCAGTGTGGGCGGGGCTTCGTGCCGCACATGGGCTTGCGGCAGGCGTTGGGGGCCTGCTGCTTTCTCCAAGCGCAGCTGCCCCGTGTCTCCCGTCAACCTGAACACGCGGGGGGACACCACCATCTTCCCCAGGCCGGGTGGTGTCCGCCGCTCCTGGTCCCGCTCCCACGCCGACCTCTGCAGTAGGAGAGGGTGACCGGGCCCGGCCACCCCCTGGGCTCCGCCTCCCGGCCGGATTCCTCCCATGCCGGGGAGACCGAGGTGCAGGCCTTCTACTGGCCACCCGGCGTGGAGGGTCCTCTGAAGGGCTCCTTGTGCGGCGCTGAGCCCGGGGGGGGGGGGGGGGAGGACTGAGGGCTGAAGCGCGCGGGCGGCCTGGACCGCCGCGGCCGGATAGCAGGTGGCTGAGGCGAAACGGGAGCCTCAGCCGCCCCCCCTACCAGCTGCTGAAGCTGTTCCTGGACCCAGCCGGGTCCCCTAACCGACACTGCTTCCCGGATGCATCGGATGGCGTCCTCCAGATCCATCCTGCTGAGGTACCGTTTCTCTTTCAGGCTACCTAAAAATGGCGCCTGCCCACATAATCTCCTGCAATTTTAACCCCTCTGCTCCCGCCTACTCTCTCAAACCTACCAATCCCTATCTCCCAGCTACTCTCATCCCACCCCCCACCCAAAGGCCACCTATCCCACTCCATTGAGGGGTCTCCTTGAACCCACCCCCCGTCATGGTGCCCTCCCCCTATGTCTGCGCCTCGGTCCGGCCACTACTGGACTATACATGGGATGCAGTGTAATATACAGGACTATACATGGGGTGCAGTGTAATATACAGGACTATACATGGGCTGCAGTGTAATATACAGGACTATACATGGGAGTGCAGTGTAATATACAGGATTATACATGGGGTGCAGTGTAATATACAGGACTATACATGGGATGCAGTTTAATATACAGGACTATACATGGGGTGCAGTGTAATATACCGGATTATACATGGGAGTGCAGTGTAATATACAGGACTATACATGGGCTGCAGTGTAA
Organism: Bufotes viridis; assembly: GCA_033119425.1. Classification (NCBI taxonomy): domain Eukaryota; kingdom Metazoa; phylum Chordata; class Amphibia; order Anura; family Bufonidae; genus Bufotes; species Bufotes viridis. The sequence continues at coordinate 7,591 of JAKVIS010000975.1, forward strand.
TATACAGGACTATACATGGGCTGCAGTGTAATATACAGGACTATACATGGGCTGCAGTGTAATATACAGGACTATACATGGGGTGCAGTGTAATATACAGGATTATACATGGGGTGCAGTGTAATATACAGGATTATACATGGGCTGCAGTGTAATATACAGGACTATACATGGGCTGCGGTGTAATATACAGGACTATACATGGGGTGCAGTGTAATTACAGGACCATACATGGGTTGCAGTGTAATATACAGGTCCTAAGGCTCTGCCAGTGGGGACTTTGGGTGTCATTTTGGAGGGAACTTGTGCACTTGTTTCTGAACCGAATCTGGAAACCAATGGGGTCATTTATTAAACTGGTGTAAAGTAGAACTGGCTTAGTTGCCCATTGCAACCAATCTGATTCTACCATTCATTTTGTCTAGGAGCTGTCAAAAATGAAAGGTGGATTCAGATTGGTTGCTATGGGCAACTAAGTCAGTTCTACTTTATAAAATTTGATAAATGACCCCACAAATGTACAATTTTATGCGGTTTTGAAATCATCCATGGCAAATGGAACGACAATGCTGAATCCCATTAAACACAATGGCAGGTGGATTCCATGTAGTGTTTGGCACAATCCACACAACAGCAACAGTGTAAATGAAAGGTTGTGAATGCAGCTACGACAAATGTGTGCAGGGAAGGATGATATGGCTTTCATCAGTAGTGGGTGTCTGTGAGCAGAGAGGGCATGTGTGGTAAACCTAGCCACTTCCAGAATGTCTTTGTATATGTAGTGTACGGGAGTTGTAATGCCCGTCACTACAGAAGGGTCACTTGTGTGTTGTTCCCCTCAGAAGTTGAGGAGATTGGTGTGATATATCTTCATGTAATGCAATGCTGTCTATTTCCCTGTTACTGTGAAATGTGCCATGTGCAGGCCTGCTAGGGGTGTCATTCCAGCTCTAGTCACTAGAGGGAGCCCTAGTTTATATAAGGCCCAGTCAGGGGAAGGAAAGTGAGTTCAGACTGTGCCTAAGATCAGTGCAGACCATGTGTCTGTGAAGTCCAGCTCAGGCCTTGAGCCTGAGAAGGCAAGGCCCAGGCCTTGTACCCGCTGAAGTCAGCCCAGGCCCTATCGCCTGTGGGGGTCCAACCTAGGAAGATTCATGCCCTAGGAGGAGCAGTCCAGACCCTAGTACTAGTGGAGAAGAGTTGCCTCCTTAGTCAAGCTGCAAGCAGGACAAGTATCCCTGGAGAGCGAGGACAGTTTGCCTGAAGTGTGTTGCTGCATTACTAGTAAGGTTAAAACCTGATCTTAAGAGGCCTGTTTTGAGGATGGCCTTTTGGGACTGTGATTTATTGCTTTAACCACTTCTGTGACTGTATTCTTACGTGTGGAACATTCTGGAGCTGTAACTGATGACTGTACATCTGTCTGCAACTACGTTAAGTAAAGTTGGAATTCTGTTTCAAGATACAAGTCTGCACCTCCATTATTCCCACTATAAATACGGTGTGCCACCGTTTACTGGCACTGGCGTCACGAACAATCAGGGACTTAGCCATAGGCACGTTAATCTACAACACCAAGGGCACCTCACATTGCACCTGGCTGTGTCCCTCCAGAACCCAGAGAGTGCCCCAGAGGAACAGCGTGCCGGCCTCTCCATCACTGGCATTCCCCAGGTTAGTCCCACACATTGCTCTGACTTGGGGATGCTACATATATATCTTTCTATTACTGTAATGTTATTACCTGTGGTAGCAGAATGGATACTCTGGCTACATTGCTATCCCTCTTGTTAGGCTGTCTGTACGGCTCAGTTTTTGTACCGTTTACTATGGTAAATGCAGGGCTGTTCTGCGCCTCTCCCGCTCCGCCTTTTTCTACCCCATTGTATGTAAATGAGGCTGTTGGGGGGTTTAGAGGTATGTGCGCTATGCCTAGAAAATAAAGTCCAGTTGACTCCCAGGCTATGTGTCGTCTAGTCCTTGGGAAAAAGGGATCATTGTAACACTACCTGGATTATCGTATGCTGGTCCGGTCTATCAGCGGAGATATTGGGGACTATACCACCATCAACTACCCAGGGAAAAGATAGGATTCCCTACCAAGCTTTTAAACATTACACAGAAGGAGAAAGCGATAGACAAATACCTACAGGATTTCGAAAGGTTGTGCCAGCTACACGACATCAGCTCGGCCGACCAAATACCCCTGCTGGCAGGTAGATTATCAGGCCGCGCCGCAGAGGCATACCGGACCGTCCCAGACGAAGACATCAGGAATTATCCCAAAGTCAAACAAGCCATCCTAGCACGGTATGCCATTACCTCTGAGGCATACCGACTCAAATTCTGGGACATCAAGAAACAAACAAAACACTCACACACCGAATGGGCACACCGACTACAGCGAGCCGCCAAGGGGTGGATGGAAGCGACCCGGGTCACCACTATGGAAGAGATGTTCCAGTTAATAGTAATGGAGCAGTTTTTTAATGGACTGACCAGATCGCAAGCCCCGTACCCTACCAGAGGCAGCTAAGCTAGCTGATGAGTTCCAAGACCCCAGGCGAGACCAACACACACAACACCGGACCACGTATGGATCTACCACCCCTCTGCCAGTAGTGACTACTTTGGCTCCCCCACGACCAGTACCCTCCCAGGTACAATACCCGACCACCGATGTGCTGCCACACCTGCAACCAACAGGGAAACATCCAGAGAGACTGCCCACGTAACCAACCTCGACAGAACTGGAACCACCAGGGTCCTCCTCTACCCAATCGGGCTGTAGTACACTGCTGCCAAAGAGAATCTGTGCTCCCAACATCCGCAGTTACCTCAGTAGAAGAACCTCTGGGGACCTTACACGAGATAAACCCCATACAAGCCGCCTCCGACAACCGCCAGGGGCACCGCCAGGTGGTACACATGGAGGGGAAGAGTATACAAGGATTACGTGACTCTGGGGCCACGTTAACCCTGGTCCGAAATCAAGCACACCCTCACTGGAGACTGTATCTGTACAGGTGGCAGGGGGAGCAATTTACAAAATGTCTAGTGTAACGGATCGACGGGCACCCCGACTGGGTACCTCCGTTGAAGGATGCTCCAAGCGCTTCTTGAGGATTCCAAGCGCTCTAGCCGACACCACAACCACCAAATCGCAGAAGCATATGAATGCGGTAAACAGCCGAATAGGAAAAACCATACGAAGAGGTTTACACTCCTAGCAGTCAAACTGGAACAGCAGACAATAAATCCCCCCCAATAACGGGACGACATTTCGTTTTGAGGGTCAAGCAGGAACTGACTGTACTGGCACATACAGCCTCTTTTATTCACAAATCACAAACATAGTACGGCCCACAGGGTTCTGAAATACAACCAATCAATCCGTACAATACACACAGACACTCACCTCTGCCTGTGATATGATTACTGAACACAATGGTTTATATAATTATCACAGGCAGAGTTAAACAGGCGAGTTAAATGGCTGCCATCCATTGTTCAAACCATGTGTCTCTGATACATGAAATGGTGGCCGCCCAGTAACTCTACAGTATGTCCCCAGATGGTTCTTAAAGGGCCATAAGCAGCAGCAGCATAATAAAATACAATATGCCCAAATGCTGGTTTAAAAGTGTACAATCTCCCAGGGGCCATAGTCGCAGGGGAGGAGGCTGGCAATCAGTCTTCTCCAATGCCCAGTGGCCAGGTTGGTTTCGCCACATCTAGTAAACGTAAATCAGTCACGTAGTTCTCTCGGATATTATCAGATACTTGCGCTGCAGGTCCTTGTAGTGTTGTGGGTCAGTTCACACCAGTTATCGCATTGATAAATGCACTTAAATGTACTTAGGAGCCATTTACAAAGTTCCCACTGCCAAGGTGCATTTGAATTGGGGGGCAGGGCATGGAAATGTGCAGGTGGGAATTATGCAGGATTTACCCGCTGATGTTTTATTGGGCAACGACTTGGGGGAGCTCACCTCTGCTTTCATCCCTCAACCAACTATCCAAGAGGCCTACACGGTTGTTACCCGGCAGCAAGCACGCACCACGGCTCCTTCCGATAAGGTAAACAATATGCCACACACCCCTCCTATTCTCCCCTGGGATGCCCCCCTGGAATTTGGCAGTGAGGTGGCCCCAGATCCCTCCCTGCAGCTATATAAAGACAGGATAAACAAGGACCAAGGAGGGAGAGAGATATGCTTGGGACAAAGGTCTCATATACCGCTATGCAGAGAAGGTAGTAGCAGGGTCCATACCCGTGCCCACTAAGCAGTTAGTGGTACCCCGAAAGTATAGACGAGAGTTGCTACGCATCGCGCACGATATATCATTATCAGGACATTTAGGAATCAGCCGAACTAAACATCGGCTGACACAGAACTACTTCTGGCCAGGTATCTCAAAAGATATTAGACAATACTGCCAAACGTGCGATACCTGACAGAGGGTAGGCAAGAGAGGGGATCGCTATAAAGCCAAACTCAGATCCCTGCCCATAATTGAAGAACCCTTCAGTCGAGTAGCTGTAGACATAATAGGACCCCTAGCGAAACCCAGCCCCTCCGGCAAGAAATACATCTTGACCGTAGTGGACTACGCCACTAGATACCCAGAGGCAGTGGCGTTGACCACTGTACATGCAGAAACGATAGCAGATGCCATTATGCGAATATTCTCCCAGATGGGATTTCCCCAGGAGATTATTTCAGATAGGGGCACCCAGTTCACTGCAGAGGTCACCCACCAACTCTGAAAAGTGTGTGGGGTGCAACCGATCTTAAACTCCGCTTACCACCGCCAGTCCAACGGGCTCTGCAAACGGCTCAACGGAACACAAACAGATGATCCGCACGTTCATAGATACTCAAAAAGACTGGGAACGGTTTTTGCCCCACTTGCTCTTTGCCTATAGGGAAGTACCCCAAGAATCCATGGGATTTTCCCCTTTTGAATTATTGTTCGGGAGGAGAGTGAGGGGTACCTTAGACCTTATGAAAGAACACTGGGAGGGAGGGTAACTATGAATAGCACCCCTATTGTCCCATATGTACTAGAGTTTAGGGAACGCTTGGAGGCTCTGACCCAGACGGTACGTACTAACCTCCAAGCGGCCCAACGACACAGCAGATGGTACGATAAGGTCGGCAGAAAGTGTTAATCCTACGGCCAGTCCCTAATGACAAACTGTAGGCCTCCTGGCAGGGCCCATACAAGGTGGTGGAGCATATCTGCGATACCACCTATGTGATCGGCCCGTGCACTGGGGCAGACACATGCTCCATGTGAACATGCTAAAGCCATACTACGAGCGCACAGAAGAGGTGACCGCTATTTGCGCCTCTGCCGCAGAGGACTTTGACAATTTACCTCTCGCAGACCTCCTAGAGAAAGAGGGCCAGAAAGAGGACCTGGAAGAGGTTCAGTTAGGCGAACGGCTGAGTCCCCAGGAAAGGGCGCAGGCTCATAGTCTAATAAGGGAAAAAGGAACCACTTTTTCTCATCTCTCCGGGTACACACCGTTAGCCACCCACAGAGTAGAAAAACCAAGGCAGACCTCCCTCCGCCAACCTTCTTACCGCATACCTGAATCCGTAAAGGAGAATATGTGCAAGGAGATTGAAGAAGCTAGAGTCATAGAGCACTCTGAAAGCCCTTATGCCTCCCCAGTAGTTCTGGTGCCGAAGCAGGATGGGACTACCCGCTTCTGCGATGACTATCGGATGATCGGCTTAATGATAAGACCGTATCCGATGCCTACCCTATGCCCCGGATAGACGACAATAGATCTTTGTAAGGGGTATTGGCAGATTCCCCTAGCCGAAGACGCCATCCCTAAGTCGGTGTTTGTCACCCAGTTTGGCCTGTACCAGTTTAAGGTCATGCCATTCGGGATGTAAAACGCCCCGGCTACTTTTCAGAGGATGGTGGATCGGCTATTGGATGGGTTCCAGGAGTAGGCTTGCGCCTATCTAGATGATATAGCTATCTTCAGCCACTCCTGGACGCAACACCTGACCCACATAGGAGCCGTACTAGACCATATTAGGGAGGCAGGATTAACTCTGAAGCCCAGTAAGTGCCATATATGGATGGCAGAAGTCCAATACCTAGGACACCGGGTAGGGAGCGGCCAACAAAAACCCGAACTGGCTAAGGTAGAGGCTGTAGCCAAATGGCCAACCCCTCGTACCAAAACTCAAGTACTGGCATTCCTAGGGACCGCAGGATACTACCGTAAAATTTTACTTGACTACAGTACCCTGGCCAAACCCCTCACCGATTTGACCCGCAAGAATCTCCCTAAGATAGTAGTCTGGACCCCAGAGTGTGAGCAGGCATTCCAGCCACTAAAAACGGCTCGTGTAAATTCAACTGTACTTGCCGCGCCTGATCCAGCGAAATGCTTTCTCGTCCATACAGACGCTTCTATGTTTGGATTGGGGGCAGTACTGAGCCAAGTCGGAGCAGATGGCGGCGAGCATCCAGTTGTGTACTTAAGCAGAAAACTTTTACCCCGGGAAGTAAGCTACGCCGCCAAGAATGTCTGGCCGTGGTGTGGGCCCTTAAAAAGCTGCAGCCCTATTTGTATGGACAACCCTTTTCCTTACTCACAGATCACAACCCGTTGGTGTGGCTGAACAGGGTGTCAGGAGACAATGCCAGGCTGCTGCGCAGGAGCTTGGCGCTGCAGCCTTTTGACTTTTCTATCCACTACCGCCCGGGGAAGCAAAATGGCAACGCCGACGGGTTTTCCAGACAAACGGAACTTGAAAAGTGATCTGTGAGTACTCCTACGGACATCCCCAAGCCGATCCGTTTGGATCAGACTGTGTATGCCGGCTTGGTTATGGGGGAGCATTGTGCTTGTGCTTCTATAGCCATTTAAAGTTAAGTGTATTCTTCCCCTTTTGTTTATTGTTTGGGTTTTCCTGTGTTGCCCTTTTCTCTGTCATTTGTGTTTAGGCCTGAGGTAGACTCCTGTTCGTCCCATCATTTGGAGGAACAGGTCGTCTCTTGTCCTGACATTAGTACCAGGGTCCTACAGAGTGAGTTAGGACTTTAGGTTCCTGTGTATGAAGTCACCTACCTCTGGGGTCAGTTTATACTTGCAGTCAGTCAGGACTTTGGTTAGGGCAGGGATGGGCAAACTGCGGCTCTCCAGCTGTTGCAAAACTACAATTCCCACCATGCCCTGCTGTAGGCTGATAGCTGGAAACAGTATTTGCATACTGGGAGTTGTAGTTTTGCAACAGCTGGAGAGCTGCAGTTTGCCCATCCCTGGGTTAGGGTTTCTCTAGGATGTGACCTGCTCCTTTCCCTAGTTTCTAAGCCTTTTCCCCTCACCCCTTTCCCTTCTACGTTCGGTGTGGGTTTCCCTCCCACACGAAAGCATTACATCAGGGGACCGTTGGATATGTTCTCTATGTGAGAGTGTCATGTGTATGGCATTAGTCCTATGTATGAGCAGTGAGTGTGGCATGTGTCCTATGTACATCTGACAGACATGCACCATGTATCGTTTAAGTGGCATGTGCTTGTGTGCAGAATGTACAATATGTGTGTATACATGTAGTATAGATCTATCTTTCTCCAGCCTTTTTGTCATTTCTGAAGAAATGGGGTCCCCTGGCCCAGACAAACAGACGCACAGGGGCTCTCTGCGGTCACACTTGTGTACATTTTACATCGTACTATGTAAGCGCTGGATTCATGATGGTCTATCTTTTTGGCTTTTCATCCCTACTAGAGTTGAGCGAACTTGTGTTTTAAGTTTGGCGTCCAAAGTTCGGGTTCTGGTTATCCAAGCATCCCGTTATGTATTCCGCTACCACGGACCATAACAGCATTTGGAATCAATAAGGGGATTCTTCAATGAACCCGAATCTTGGACAACACGAAGGACCTACGACCTCTTATCCAATTCAGTACTGAGCCACGCCCCCTGCACTGATCACATGACGGTGATGTCACCCCAGGTCCTTCACCCAGTGTTCCAAATGCCGTTATGGTCCGTGGTAGCGGAATCCATAACGGGATGCTTGGATAACCCGAACCCGAACTTTGGACGCCGAACTTAAAACACAAGTTCGCTCTAATCCCTACCTCTCCACACCCATCACCTGATCTTTTCCCCATTGACTTTGCAGAATGAGGTTTGGTTTCTTACAGGACGGAATATGTTTTTAATGCCATTTTGAGTTACACGCCATTCGTTGAAAAACGTTTATTTTCTCCTGGTGGGGGTATGTGGAAAGGAACAACAATTCTGCCAGTTTTGTGTCTGGTGGTGGTGGTGGTGGGGGGACGACGACACTGGTTTTGTTTTCATAATGGTCAGCGTACTGCAGTGTAAATGACATTACCTTTATTCTGCGGGGCGGTACAATTGCAGCAATACCAACATGAAATAGATCTTTTTTATATAGATTTTACTACTTTTACAAAGAAAAATGGCATTTTTGATTGCCATATTCTTAGAGACATAATTTTTTGTTCTTTAATTTTGAAAAGATTTACTTTGAGGACAGACTTTGGGGATTTTTTTTTTTAGAGCCCCCGACTGCCATGATAACCCATCTGCACCAGGCGATCGTGTCCCTGGGAGAGGATGGGGAGACAGAAGGAGCCCCCTCTCTAAGGGGTTAAAGGATAGGTCATCATTATCAGGATAGGTCATCATCATCAGATCAGCGGGCGTTTGAGTCCCGGCCCCCCACCCGTCAGATGTTTCAGGAGCCGCTCCCAGCAGATCTCCAAGCACAGTACCAACTAGGCCGTGTGATCAATGTACAGTGTTGGCCCCCCACCCATCTGATATTGATGACTTATCCTGAGGATAGGTCATCAATATAATTTACTGGATCATCCCATTAAACAGAGTGACAACTGCATAATACTGCAACCTCTCACCTATGACCAGTACATATGGCAGTGAGGAAAAGCTGTTGGGGGCGCTATCACTTCTCGCTCATCCCTCTCAGCAGTGAACATCAAACTGATATTTTTTTTTCAAATTGCACCTGTCAACAGGACAGCCAATGTGCACTACAACTCCCAGCATACTCTTTTATTGTCAGCGGGATTCAAAACATGTATATATTGAGACTTTCATGCTAAGCCCAACTCCCCAGGAAAACACTAAACCCATCTGTAAAAACCCGGGGCCGGGGGGGCTTCTCATGTCACAGAGAAAATGGAAGAACACACATTGGGTTCAATACTAAACTCTGCCCCCTTATGTCGGTTTCCTGCCCTAGACAGCTAGGATGGGTTTGGTTGCCATGGGCGACACCATTGTTTCCCTGCATTAGCAACCCGTTGCCGAGCGCGGCTTTATGACATCACAGAAGCGTCGTCCTTGAGCCCTGGAACACTGGGTAAGAGCGGGTAGAGCGAGGCGAGGATTGCGGAGAGAGGAGACGGACTACTTTTAGCGACTGAATTCTTGTATTTCTTACCCTTATCCTTTTTTTTTTCCCCTTCATCCCCCACCCCTTCCCCAGATACACCTTCATTGGTGTGTGGCAGAAGAGGCAGCCACATGGCTGCTACGGGGGCTGGAGGAAAACTCCAGCCCCGGAGACATATCTATCGTCCCCGGAGGCCCCCGTACAGCCAGAAGCCAAGAACATCTGGCTTCACAACGCGCCATCTGACAGCAGGATTGGAAGGTATCGTGCCGTTTAGAACATCACCGTCTGAAACACCTAGACAGGAAACTGGCCGATACCTCCGACTGCAGGGAGGAGCACCACTACCGCCGGCAACACCACCTGCCGAGACCATCATAGCAGCCCGGGAAGAGAGAGAACATCAGGTACCGAAGCCCACCAGACCACCAGGTGAGGTGCAGACCCATCCCCACATGCCCAGGTTACCATTTATCTGGAGGTTTCTGAGACTGTTATCAGGGACAGTAACATCTACAGTCCGCAGTGCGCCTTACGCCATACCATCGCGCATTAGGGTCACTGCGAGACCCCGCTATAACACCAGACTAGGCGCCCCTATCAGTTATGAGGCTCGGGAGATCATGAACGCCATGCCGACCAGAAACTTTGTGAGGGATGAGGGAGAAAACATCCCGTCTTCCATCAGACTCCAAGCACTTTTTTTCTCCCGGTAACATATCCTGGTGCTGCGTAGTAATGTAGTGGTGCTGCTCCCTGCAGCGTGCGAGTACCATCTTAGCACACTGCTGTTCTTCGGATTGATTTTTCTGGTTTTGACCTCGGCTTGACTAACGGACTATGTTTTTTTTTACTGCTGCCTGCCCTGACCCCGGACTGTTTTTGGACTATGTTTGTTTGCTGCCTGCCCTGACCCCGGCCTGTTTTTAGACTCTGATTGCTTTCTGCCTGCCCGGACCTTTGCTTGCTTGACTATTCTTCTGCCTACCGATTGGGTCCCTTATTGTAAATGACCGTAGCATGGACAGTCCTCTCTCCAGCCTCATCTCTGGGCAAATCCTGTTTATTCTCCCACAAAAAATCATCGGGAAATTTGCTTGTCTGCCGTCTTATGGAGATTCGCAGATTAAATGTTTTGTATCAGACATCAAGACTGACATCTTTTTTGGTCTCCCCATAATTTATTAATTTGTTTGCTGACTATACGGGTGTTGGGACCATGATTTTGGGCAACAGGCATGCAAACACACTGAAGGAGAAATAGTGGTGTGGATCTAGTACGACCTCCTCAGCCAGTAACCGAGACCGCTAATATCCCCCAAAGAACAGATTCCCGGTGGCCGGTCAGGGGGGACAAACGCCATGGAGCTGCACTGATAATGACAGTACTGCCTTATCAGTGCAGTTTTGATGGCCAGAAGGCATGAAGAACCTATGGTGACATCTGTGACGAGACCAATCTCGCCACATTGCATTGGAGAAACCTGGTTGCTCGCCTGCTGCCTTTGGACTATGGCCCCCTGTTAAAAGACATCTTTTTTACCTGCAGAAAAGCTTCATTCGTGCTTTTCTGCCTGGGGTTCGGTAGTTTTGGTTGAATGTGTTATACCCCAGATAGGAATCCCATGGAGCCCATTCGTATGAAACTGACTGTAAAGACTTTGGCTCCATGGCGATTAAACTGTATTCGTGTGGTCTGAGCGCCATTCACTTAATAATGTGCGCTCAGACCTGAGCTATCTGGGGATATGTTAAATGTATAGTTTTAATGTAATGTGTCTTACCTGGTGTATTTTATCAGTAATGCTTGTTCTGTGTCCCCATGTGCATAATGGAGTCTTGTCTCTGAAATGTCTGTGTGTATTGTAAAGGGTGGGACATTGTGTATTGAATAGTGATGTCTGTCCTATTGTCCCCACATGTGTATTGGCAATTTCCCTTTGTCCTGAGAGATAATTGAATGACTCCTCAATTGTCTCCAGGACAGAAGACATTGTGTATTCGTCTGCCTGTGATGATTGCATTACCCATGTAGGGTGATGGTATCACAGGCAGAGGGGAGGGATATGCTGGGGGTGTCTGTATTGTCCCAATGTGTGTGATTGGCTGCTGTATCCCGTGTCGCAGTCTTCCTTCTGGTCCCCTAGGGAGTGTCCACCAGGTGGGAGACCTGGATAAATACCAGGCAGGTAGCCGTTAATAAATGTGAGAATTCCTGTTTACCATCAATACGGAGCCTCGTCTCGTTCTTGGGGGATTCACTGTATGCTGTTAGAGACTGATTGCCAGGAGTGTAAGCTGATTGTCTGCTTTTCCTGTTCGTCTGCTAGCAGCTATTTGGGAGGTTCCAGTACGGGAGTTGGAGTGCTATTTTGTATCCAGTTCGGGAGTTTGGTGTTCTGCAGTAGCTGGGCCTATATCTCTGTAAAGGGGCCGATCGCCTAAACGGTTTTTACCCCTTGTCTGCAGAAACGGTCCGTTACAATTGGTGGCGAGCAGCGGGATCGTTCCTACAGCCAGAAGGACAGCTACAGGAGACACCATTTCCTTGGATTTACAAGTGGGGGCAACGCATGTCCCAGTACAGCGACCCTAAAAGCACCAGAATGGAACCAGCAGTGTCATACGAGGAGGAGGACCTGGATGGCCGGGATGCATTAAGGAAAGGCATCTGGTACCAGGCCCTGGACAATGTACAATACCAGCGGGGTGAGAGTCTCCCCAGTGAAGAGCAGCGGTGGCAGAAGCAAGTGGCCCTGCGGCTGCCCTTTCTGGGAGAGCAGCCCCTGGATGAATGGGTGAAGGAACTAGAGCACCGGGTATGGCAGGAGCTATGGCTGGAGGATGCCTACCAGGCGCTCTGGTGGTATATGGCACAGTATATACCCTGGACAGCCGAGCATGACAAGCCAGAGGGAGAGGAGTTTGATGGTTCTGGCTTGTTATGGGAGTCCTTTGCAGAGCCTGACTTCGGGAGTCCTGCGCAGAACAGACTTCAGGACATTTTCTACGAGAGGGAGGCTAGGCATGACGGGGATGACCCCCATGAGGTAGAGCAAGACCTGGCTCACCTAGCAACCCTGGAGTGGGAACTGGAGCAGGACTACCGAGATCTCTTCCACTCCATTGGGAAGGCTCAGCAGGACAGCAAGGTGACAGATCCAGTTCCAGACCCATTCCGCTGGGAAGATATTATTGAAATTTACTGGGAGGAACCCCAGGCGGCAGGTGGAGATGGGACCGAGGTCTCTCCACCGGTATTGCAGGGAATTGGGAGCCTGAGCTCCATTCCCCAGCGGGAGATATTGCAGGGAATTGGGAGCCTGAGCTCCATTCCCCAGCGGGAGATATTACAGGGAATTGGGAGCCTGAGCTCCATTCCCCAGCGGCAGGCTGAGCTACAGGGGGCAGAGGTAGTTGTTCCTGCCCCACAGCAGCAGCGTGATTTTTCGGGAATTGGGAGCCCGGTCTCCATTCCCCAGTGGCAGTATTATTTGTTGGGAATTGGGAGCCCGGTCTCCAGTCCCCAGCGGCAGAGTAACCAGCAGGGAACAGAGAGCCCAGTCTCCTTTCTCCAGCAGCAGGACTCTGTATTGGGAGGAGAGACAGTCGGTCTCCCTCCACTGAGGAGGAAGGAATGTATGGGAGAGGAGCTTACTACCACCTCTCCCCAGCGGCGGATCACTAATGGGCAGGGAATAGAGAGCTCAGTCTCCTTTCCCCAGCAGCAGAGCTGTGTAACCAAAGGGGAGACAGTCGGTCTCCAGCAGCAGGACTGTATATCTAAAGGGGAGACAGTCGGTCTCCCCTCCAACAACCAGGCTTCAACCAGGCTACCCTCCCAGTAGCGCTGGCAACAGGGCAGAGTGACGCGGGTCTCTGCCCATGCAGCACCCCACCAAGTCAGCGTGCCCGTACCCAGCACAGCCGTGGTGAGGCACCTGGACATGGACAAGCTTCTCCTCTACCCAGTTGCAGTAACTATTTATTGTGGGTGGGCTGTGCTGTTGATTGTGTTTTGTGGGTGGGCTGCTGGACTAACAAGGGCACTGACCGGCAGGAGGTCAGATACCCTGTTAGTCTGTTTGGAAAAGGGAGAGATGTGACGAGACCAATCTCGCCACATTGCATTGGAGAAACCTGGTTGCTCGCCTGCTGCCTTTGGACTATGGCCCCCTGTTAAAAGACATCTTTTTACCTGCAGAAAAGCTTCATTCGTGCTTTTCTGCCTGGGGTTCGGTAGTTTTGGTTGAATGTGTTATACCCCAGATAGGAATCCCATGGAGCCCATTCGTATGAAACTGACTGTAAAGACTTTGGCTCCATGGCGATTAAACTGTATTCGTGTGGTCTGAGCGCCATTCACTTAATAATGTGCGCTCAGACCTGAGCTATCTGGGGATATGTTAAATGTATAGTTTTAATGTAATGTGTCTTACCTGGTGTATTTTATCAGTAATGCTTGTTCTGTGTCCCCATGTGCATAATGGAGTCTTGTCTCTGAAATGTCTGTGTGTATTGTAAAGGGTGGGACATTGTGTATTGAATAGTGATGTCTGTCCTATTGTCCCCACATGTGTATTGGCAATTTCCCTTTGTCCTGAGAGATAATTGAATGACTCCTCAATTGTCTCCAGGACAGAAGACATTGTGTATTCGTCTGCCTGTGATGATTGCATTACCCATGTAGGGTGATGGTATCACAGGCAGAGGGGAGGGATATGCTGGGGGTGTCTGTATTGTCCCAATGTGTGTGATTGGCTGCTGTATCCCGTGTCGCAGTCTTCCTTCTGGTCCCCTAGGGAGTGTCCACCAGGTGGGAGACCTGGATAAATACCAGGCAGGTAGCCGTTAATAAATGAGAGAATTCCTGTTTACCATCAATACGGAGCCTCGTCTCGTTCTTGGGGGGATTCACTGTATGCTGTTAGAGACTGATTGCCAGGAGTGTAAGCTGATTGTCTGCTTTTCCTGTTCGTCTGCTAGCAGCTATTTGGGAGGTTCCAGTACGGGAGTTGGAGTGCTATTTTGTATCCAGTTCGGGAGTTTGGTGTTCTGCAGTAGCTGTGCCTATATCTCTGTAAAGGGGGCCGATCGCCTAAACGGTTTTTTACCCCTTGTCTGCAGCAGCGGTCCGTTACAACATCAAGATCACTTGACCATAGGTCCTGCACCCAATAGTTCAGGGGAGTCAGGAGACATGAAATGACCTTCAGAGAGGTGCTTGGATAGCTCTCCTGACACTTTCTCTTCCACTTCCAGCAAGACTTTTGCAGATGGGGATGAGGAAGTGTTGCTACAAGTAGGTGGATGGGAACAGAGAAATGCCTTCATCAGTGGAGGAGGGTGGAAAGAAGGACAATGCTGCTGTCAGTAGAGGAGAGGTGGGAAGGGGGACAATGTTGCCATCAGTGGGAGAAAGATGGGAAGGGGAAAATGTTCTGTTAGTGGGTGAAGGGTGGAAAGGGGGAAATGCTCTGTTAGTGGGAGAGGGATGTAAAAGTGGAAATGCTCTGAGTGGGGGAGGGAAGCAAGAAGGACAATACTGCTGTCAGTGGGGGAGAGATGGGAAGGGGGCCAATGCTGCGATCAGTGGGGGAGAAATGGGAAGGGGGATGCTCAGTAGTGGGGGAGAGATGGGAAAGGGGAAATGATCTACAGCTGCCAATAAGGGAGGGGTAGGAAGGGGTACAATGCCTTGTGGCATTTGGGGAGGTACTTTGTGCCGCAATGTGCCCTTTGTTCGGCACTGCTGGGGGGCATGTTGGGTTGCACTGGCTGCATGTGAATAAAAGTCCGCTCCTTGCTGTAAAGTGTGCGCAATGCAGGTGTCAAGCAGGGTTCCCAACCCAAATTTTAGTTTTGTTTCTGGACAATTTATCCAAAAATCAGGGCCAGCCAATATTTTTTATGGAAAATTGGAAAACTGCAAAGAACTATAAAGATTACAAGTGATACATGTCTATAGGTCAGATACTCATGGGGAAAATATTACCAGCATTTACTGTGAGCTCTAAAATACTGAGAATTACAGCGACCTGCTCAAGTATCAACAGCCTCAAAAATAATAATGGACACTGGAAGAAAGTCCCCTATTTTTATGGACTGTCCAGGAATTTCTGGATGGTTGACAACCCTGGCGTAAGGACGACCGCATGGTCGCTCCATCTGGACCGGCCGTTATCTTCTGCTCCCTCCTCGGCTTTTTGGAAACATCCAGAATAGAATTAGGTGGTCGACCTAAGGGAGCCTTAACCCTTTCCTGTACTAACCCAATATGGGTTACAGACTCATCTTGCTCTTCAGTACGATGCAGACGATGACTCTTCAAGACGATAATACAAAGACACGTTCCCTCCTCTGGCTGCAATCTATAGGCAGGAAGGAATTCCCTCCTGTACAAGGTAATCGGCGTCTCTATAATGTCCTACCATCATCGCAGACGTCAGGATTTTCCATCCGTCACCATCATGTCCTGTATTTGTAGGGGTTTGTACCAGGCCTGCTGGAGACGTCACACTGGGCCCTCCAGGTTCTGTCCTACAAGGAACTGAAGATACATTATAATAAGAATTACATCCACCCAGTGACCCAAAACTGGTAATAACCCATCTCATTGTCTATGTATTGTTCTGAGTGGTAGGTCTCCTGAGCAGGGGTGTAACCATCACAGTCACAGGGGGTGCGACCAGACCAGGAGGGGTAGGGGGCCCGTCCAGATCCATAGTGCCACATTCTAATATTACCACCTCCTCAGGAGGCATGAAGGGGATAATAGTAATGTAGGGGACATTATCATATAGAGGCAGATATGAGGATATTATTATTGGCACAGTGGGGGCCACTAGTACTGTGTAGAGCTACAAAGGTGCACTGCTACTGTGTGGGGCATAAAATAGGGTATGATTTCTGTGTAGTGCACAATACAGGGCATTTTTACCATCTAGGCCACTATAGATAATCAGCATTGAGGTGGAAAAAGGTACAGAGGACGCTGGAAAGCAATAGATTTAACTATGTCTGTGCGTTACACTCTGCAGACACAAGTGGTGGCTGGAAGAAGTCTTCATGTCAGTCTGGGCCGGATAGAGAAGAAAATGGAAAGTGAACGACTCCAATCAGAGGCATCACCTGTAAGTCACTGGATATAACTGTACTGTTCTCCTCTCACACATTTATGGCATGTCTTATTGACTTGTCATAAATGTCCAGATCACAATACCTTCTTAGGTACATCGTTTGGTAGTAAAACCCTCTGTAAGCCTCTGTAAGGGGAGGGTGGCCCTGCCTGATCGTCTCACCCTGTGACTGTCAGGGCTCATGCAAATTTGTGGCCCACAAATAGCGGGTCCGCAATACACGTGCACTGGCTGTGTGAACTATGTGGTGCGGATGGATTCATGATCTGTAACATACGACCGAAGATAGGACTTCATCTATCTTTTGTGGAGAGGAGGCACAGATCGGAAGCACTTTGAAGCGCTTCCAATCCGTGCCTCCGCACCCCAAAAAGATAGAACATGTGCTATATTTGGCCGTAAGTTGCAGATCGTGGACCCATTCAAGTCAATAGCTCCGCATCTACAAACAGAGAGCACATGGCTGGAGCCCGTGCAAATTGCGTTCGCAGCACGGGAACCGAGTCAGTACGGTGGTGGGATTTCAGTGCCTAATGAGACCTCCGCCCATCCTCAGAGCCGCATCTATAGACTGATCCCCCTATTCCTATGACAGGTCCGGTTTAGTGGCGCAGTGTCATGGACCCCAGTACTGCTCAGCGTTATCATACATCCATTACTCCGATGCCTTGGAATACTTCACAATGGCTGCCTTGTCGAGGACATTTGCTGTGACACTACTTACCTCTCAGGATCGACACAATGAATGCTGGAGGGCAGAGCCGGATTAAGAGCATCATGGGCCTGGTGCTGAAGATTTTAATGGGCCTTTTTTTAGAAAATGAAAACACAACGCAGAGCAATTTTTTTATAACGCAAATAACGTGCATCTGTCATATGTTTTATGCATATGAAATCACCAGCAGAGCTGAATTAGCCTTTATTTAGCTTATTTTTTTTTTTTTAAATAAAACACTTCTGGGGCCCCAGAATGTGACATTGTTATCCCCACCATACCATTAATTACCTTGATCGCCCTCCTCTGCACCCGCTCCCGTTTAGCCATGTCCTTCTTATATACAGGGGCCCAATATTGAACAATACTCAATTTTAACACATTGGTGGGCCCAGTTTACGATTTTCATGATTTTATAATCTATTTGGAGATCATTAATTATACACAGTAGCATGCTATATGAAACATGGTGTTGTGAAATGGGTTTA
The DNA here is from genome assembly GCA_033119425.1 of Bufotes viridis. NCBI lineage: Eukaryota > Metazoa > Chordata > Amphibia > Anura > Bufonidae > Bufotes > Bufotes viridis. The sequence continues at coordinate 25,361 of JAKVIS010000975.1, forward strand.
TACCCAATAAACCACATATGCAAAACTGCATGTAGAAATGTAAGCATCTTGATTAATGATAATGATTAGCAATGTTCCATAAATCGCTCTCAAAAACACAAATTTTTGCATACATGTTGCAAAAATGCTATATGTAAAAGCTCCCACATTGGGAAAGGTTTGGACTCACGGGTGACGTCTTCTCTGATCAGAGTCATCCTCTTTTCATTTCTTTTCCATCTTGCTCAGATGATGATCACTATGCCGATACGTGATTCTGTAGAATTGGAAGGCAAACATCTTAGAAACAGCAGTTTTCCAGCACCCTTAGCATCTCTATACAAACACCCCATCTATAAGTGTCCAAAATGGTAATAGCACCCTCTTGTGCCCCCATACAGTAGGTAGATAATCACATAGTAAGTTAACCCCCCATTGAACAGGCAGGTAGGAAAAGCCTGCATTAACGATCCGATAATCCCCCAAGGCCCCAATAAGTAGGTCCTGACCCAATGACATATGTACAATAGGTGACCGTGAGACTTACCGCTCTATGAGTTGTTTTCTGGGGAGTATTCTATGTCACTGAACTGAAGGCTGCTGAACGCGACCCCGGCAGGTGGCAGCACCGCACTTAACTGCAAGCAGAAAGAATTTTGAACATCCCGCGCACAGCAGCTGCCTTTCATTTACGTTTAGAGAAGGTGCAGGGCCCAGGGTAGGAGTCTGATATGACGACGCAGTGCGGCGCACACAGCTGACCTGTCACCTGACCTGTCACTGTCCTGGTGAGTTTTGTAAAGGGCCGGCCTGGGAGATTACTCCTTGCAGCGCTGGCCCTGTCATCATCGGACAGTCAGGTCTGGTCCTTTTAAGGGTTGTGGCTGCAGGGCGGCCGTCAGGCGACTCCAGCAAGGTGGCCTATTGTCCCCACTCCATCATGTCATCCCCGCCCATTAATGTAGTACTGCTAATTGCCCATCTCCCCCCTCATTTCTCCCCATCCATGTCACAGACTTGTCCCCAGACCATCATGTGAGACCCCCTCATTAATGTAGTACTGCTAATTGCACCCTCCCTCATTTCTCCACCTCCATGGCACAGACTTGTCCCCAGTCCATCATTGACCCCCAAACATTAATGCAGTACTGCTAATTGCACATGTGACATCTCCTCCCTATGGCACAGACTTGTCCCCACTCTCCCAGTCAATGATCCATCATGTCAGCCCCCCCATTAAATTAGTGCTAATTTTTTCACATCCCCTTCCCCCAATGGCACGGACAGACTCCTCCCCACTTCCTAGACCCAGTCCATCATGTCAGATGCCTCCCCATTGATGTTATGCAAATTTTTTCACAACCCCTCCCCCAATGGCACAGACAGACTCCCTCCCAGACCCAGTCCATCATGTCAAATTATGCTGCCCCCAAACCCCCCATCATGTCAACCATCATGTCAAATGGTGCCTGCTGCTCCTAACCCCCCGCATGTCAAATGCTGCCTGCTGCTCCCAACCCCCCGCATGTCAAATGCTGCCTGCTGCAGCTGCCCCCAACCCCACCCCCATCATGTCCATCATGTCAAATGCTGCCTGCTGCACCCCCATCATGTCCATCATATCAGCTAATATCACCTCCCCCATCATGTCCAGCATGTCAGCCAATATCACCCCCATCATGTCCAGCATGTCAGCCAATATCACCCCTCCATCATGTCCAGCATGTCAGGCTTGTCAGCCAATATCACGCCCCCCATCATGCCCAGCATGTCAGCCAATACCCACCCCCATCATGTCAGGCTTGTCTTGTCAGCCAATAACCCCCCACATCATGTCAGGTTTGTCTTGTCAGCCAATATCACTCCCCACATCATGTCCAGGCATGTCAGCCAATATCACCCTCCCTCATCATGTCCAGCATGTCAGCCAATATCACTCCCTCAATCATGTCCAGCATGTCAGCCAATATCACCCCCATCATGTCCAGCATGTCAGCCAATATCACCCCCAATCATGTCCAGCATGTCAGCCAATATCACCCCCCAATCATGTCCAGCATGTCAGCCAATATCACCCCTCCAATCATGTCCAGCATGTCAGCCAATATCACCCCCCAATCATGTCCAGCATGTCAGCCAATATCACCCCCAATCATGTCCAGCATGTCAGCCAATATCACCCCCATCATGTCCAGCATGTCAGCCAATATCACCCCCCATCATGTCCAGCATGTCAGCCAATATCACTCCCCCAATCATGTCCAGCATGTCAGCCAATATCACCCCTCATCATGTCCAGCATGTCAGCCAATATCACCTCCCAATCATGTCCAGCATGTCAGCCAATATCACCCCCAATCATGTCCAGCATGTCAGCCAATATCACCCCAATCCCAATCATGTCCAGCATGTCAGCCAATATCACCCCCCAATCATGTCCAGCATGTCAGCCAATATCACCTCCCAATCATGTCCAGCATGTCAGCCAATATCACCCCCAATCATGTCCAGCATGTCAGCCAATACCCCCCCATCATGTCAGGCTTGTCTTGTCAGCCAATACACCCCCCACCCCGGAACCCACCCCACCTGCTACAAGCAACTCAGAGTCACACTCACAGTCTCAGCTCTGCCTCTCAGGACTCCGACACACAGCAGACAGGCAGCAGCAGTCACGTGTGCCTCTCTCTGGCTCAGGCTGCTGCTGTGAGAGACAGTGCCTGCGGCGCCACTCGTCTTGCCGGTGTACCATGAAAAAGCATTAACTTATGAAGAAACATTAAGCAGCTGATTTCAGGGGGCGTGTCGCTCTGCTCTCGGCTCACATTGGCTCACATTCAGGGGGTGTGTTCTACGCTCGCGCTCGGCTCAGCTCAGTAGCAGAAGCAGGTCTGAAGCCAGCGCGGCACGGGGGGTTTATGAGGAGGCACGGGGGTTTAGGAGGCAGGGATGTATGAATAAACCTGTGAGCTTCCATGTTGCGCAGAAAACCGCAGGTAAATTCAGACCTGCGGTTTTCTGTGCAACATTGGGGGGGGGGGGGGCTCACAGGTTTATTCATACACCCGTGCCTCCTCATAAACCCCCCGTGCCGCGCGGGCTTCAGACCTGCTACTGAGCTGAGCAGAGCGCGAGCGCTGCATAGAACACACCCCCTGAATGTGAGCCAAGCTGAGCCGAGAGCAGAGCGACACGCCCCCTGAAATCAGCTGCTTAATGTTTCTTCATCAGTTAATGCTTTTTCATGGTACACCGGCCACGGCCGGGTCGGCCACGCCCCCAATTATCATGTGACCCGGGCCGGGTGAATATTATGAGCCAGCGGGGCAGCGGGGATGGATATGAGGCACACGCCGGCCCCGCCCGCAGCGCGCTGGTTCTTAAAATTAAATTAAAATTAAAAGAAACTTTTTTTCTGGGCGGCTGGGCCTGGGCCTATCTTCACACAGGGGCCTGGAGCAGCAGCTCCATCCGCCCCTATGTTAATCCGGCTCTGCTGGAGGGTCATAGATGTTATCAGATAGACATGGAGGTAAGTCGATGTGAGCTGTGCTCTAGGATGTTAAAGGCTCTGGTTTGGAACTAATTCGGACGCCATTTGGGATAACATGTATTAGAAGCTGCGTTTTATACACTGGTCCTAATCTCTGTGCCGCTGGCATCAGATGTACCACAATTACGGAGATCTTCATGCCTCCTAATGATTGTGACACTGCCTGGCAGGTCCGTGTGACAGAACTGAAATCTACACCAGCTCACAATGGTAAAATGTTGGGGGTGGCCCACTGTATGGAAAAGTGCAGTCTGCTGCGGTCAGGCCTCAGGCAGATGAATGGGGTCTACGGCTATGTCGCCCTAACTGCCCAATAACAAATGACTGGGGGCGGGCCAGACTACAGAGACTGAGGTGCAGCCGCTAACAGAGAGGACGGGGCGTTACCTTACAACATGAGGTCCTATTCCTGTCTCTTCTGTCTTATAGGAAAGGTTTCCACCACTTCTACCAGGAAACAGCCCCCAACGTGCTGGGAGTGACCCCCGCCTGCTGCATCTCCTCACTGCTCTATGAGAACGTCTCTCACCTCCTGCTAGGAAACCAATAAAGAGAGAAATTCTACTATTTCATACAATCCCATTCTACGACCACAGTCCAGATGTTCTGTAATAAAGATGAATGTAAAATCCATAGACAAGCCTGATTCCGATAATCATTTATTACATGGACGCTGACTTACCTACTACAGTGAAATTCCTATCTCCGGCATCTAATAATCCAGAAGGTCTGATTATCTGCCACTTGTTTCCAGGCGAGATGTGAAACATGCCTGTAATAAAGAATTTGGTTTAGCATTTGAATGTTATATAAATTAAATTAAGCAAAAAATCTAGAATATTTGATAATCTGGCATCTGATTATCCGTGTTTAATTGATGGTCAGAAGGTCGGAAGGAACCCTCACAGGCCAATTATAGAGAACCGACCTTCATTCCCAGTAACTGGCCCAATCCTCAACCAGTGTGAATGGGCCCTTCTAGCTACAGGCCAGATTTCTAATGGGGGCAATGCTACAACAGGACTATATATGGGGGTGCGGTGTAATATACAGGACCATACATGGGGTGCGGTGTAATATACAGGACTATACATGAGGTGCAGTGTAATATACAGGACTATACATGGGGCTGCGGTGTAATATACAGGACTATACATGGGTTGCAGTGTAAAATACAGGACTATACATGGGGTGCAGTGTAATATACAGGACTATACATGGGGTGCATTGTAATATACAGGACTACACATGGGGTGCAGTGTAATATACAGAAATATATATGGGGTGCAGTGTAATATACAGGACTATACATGGGGTGCAGTGTAATATACAGGACTATACATGGAGTGCAGTGTAATATACAGGACTATACATGGGGTGCAGTGTAATATACAGGACTATACATGGGTTGCAGTGTAATATACAGGACTATACATGGGCTGTAGTGTAATATACAGGACTAAACATGTGGTGCAGTATAATATACAGGACTATACATGGGGTGCAGTGTAATATACAGGACTATACATGGGGTGCAGTGTAATATACAGGACTATACATGGAGTGCAGTGTAATATACAGGACTATACATGGGGGTACAGTGTAATATACAGGACTATACATGGGGTGCAGTGTAATATACAGGACTATACATGGGGTGCAGTATAATATACAGGACTATACATGGGGTGCTGTGTAATATACAGGACTATACATGGGGTGCAGTGTAATATACAGGACTATACATGGGGTGCAGTGTAATATACAGGACTATACATGGGGTGCAGTGCAATATACAGGACTATACATGGGGTGCATTGTAATATACAGGACTACACATGGGGTGCAGTGTAATATACAGGAATATATATGGGTTGCAGTGTAAAATACAGGACTATACATGGGGTGCAGTGTAATATGCAGGACTATACATGGGGTGCATTGTAATATACAGGACTACACATGGGGTGCAGTGTAATATACAGAAATATATATGGGGTGCAGTGTAATATACAGAACTATACATGGGGTGAAGTGTAGTATACAGGACTATACATGGAGTGCAGTGTAATATACAGGACTATACATGGGGTGCAGTGTAATATACAGGACTATACATGGGGTGCAGTGTAATATACAGGACTATACATGGGGTGCAGTATAATATACAGGACTATACATGGGGTGCAGTGTAATATACAGGACTATACATGGGGTGCAGTGTAATATACAGGACTATACATGGGGTGCAGTGTAATATACAGGACTATACATGGAGTGCAGTGTAATATACAGGACTATACATGGGGGTACAGTGTAATATACAGGACTATACATGGGGTGCAGTGTAATATACAGGACTATACATGGGGTGCAGTGTAATATACAGGACTATACATGGGGTGCAGTGTAATATACAGGACTATACATGGGGTGCAGTATAATATACAGGACTATACATGGGGTGCTGTGTAATATACAGAACTATGCATGGGGTGCAGTGTAATATACAGGACTATACATGGGGTGCAGTGTAATATACAGGACTATACATGGGGAGCAGTGTAATATACAGGACTATACATGGGGTGCAGTGTAATATACAGGACTATACATGGGGTGCAGTGTAATATACAGGACTATACATGGGGTGAAGTGTAGTATACAGGACTATACATGGGGTGCAGTGTAATATACAGGACTATACATGGGGTGCAGTGCAATACACAGGACTATACATGGGCTGTAGTGTAATATACAGGACTAAACATGTGGTGCAGTATAATATACTGGACTATACATGGGGTGCAGTGTAATATACAGTACTATACATGGGAGGGCAGTGTACTATACAGGACTATACATGGGGTGCAGTGTAATATACAGGACTTTACATGGGGTGCAGTGTAATACACAGGACTACACATGGGAGTGCAGTGTAATATACAGGACTATACATGGGGTGCAGTGCAATATACAGGACTATACATGGCGTGCAGTGTAATATACAGGACTACACATGGGGTGCAGTGTAATACACAGGACTTCACATGGGAGTGCAGTGTAATATACAGGACTATACATATAAAGCCAAAGTCAGATCCCTGCCCATAATTGAAGAACCCTTCAGTCGAGTAGCTGTAGACATAATAGGACCCCTAGCAAAACCCAGCCCCTCCGGCAAGAAATACATCTTGACCGTAGTGGACTACGCCACTAGATACCCAGAGGCAGTGGCGTTGACCACTGTACATGCAGAAACGATAGCGGATGCCCTTATGCGAATATCCCCCTGATGGGATTTCCCTGGGAGATTATTTCGGATAGGGGCACCAAGTTCACTGCAGAGGTCACCCATCAACTCTGAAAAGTGTGTGGCATGCAACCCATCTTAAACTCCGCTTACCACCCCTAGTCCAATGGGCTCTGCGAACGGTTCAACGGAACACAAACAGATGATCCGCACGTTCATAGATACTCAAAAAGACTGGGAACGGTTTTTGCCCCACTTGCTCTTTGACTATAGGAAAGTTCGGGAGGAGAGTGAGGGGTCCCTTAGACCTTATCAGAGAACACTGGGAGGGAGGGGTAACTACGAATGGCACCCCTATTGTCCCATACGTGCTAGAGTTTAGGGAACGCTTAGAGGCTCTGACCCAGACGGTACGTACTAACCTCCAAGCGGCCCAACAAAGACAGCGCAGATGGTACGATAAGGGGGCAAGGGACCACAGCTTTCAGGTCGGGCAGAAGGTGTTAATCCTACGTCCAGTCCCTAATGACAAACTGTAGGCCTCCTGGCAGGGCCCATACAAGGTGGTGGAGCATATCTGCGATACCACCTATGTGATCGGCCCGTGCACTGGGGCAGACACATGCTCCATGTGAACATGCTGAAGCCATACTACGAGCGCACAGAAGAGGTGACCGCTATTTGCGCCTCTGCCGCAGAGGACGTTGACAATTTACCTCTCGCAGACCTCCTAGAGAAAGAGGACCTGGAAGAGGTTCAGTTAGGCGAACGGCTGAGTCCCCAGGAAAGGGCGCAGGCTCATAGTCTAATAAGGGAAAAAGGAACCACTTTTTCTCATCTCCCCGGGTACACACCGTTAGCCACCCACAGAATAGAAAAACCAGGGCAGACCCCCCTCCGCCAACCTCCTTACCGCATACCTGAATCCGTAAAGGAGAATATGCGCAAGGAGATTGAAGAAGCTAGAGTCATAGAGCACTCTGAAAGCCCTTATGCCTCCCCAGTAGTTCTGGTGCCGAAGCGGGATGGGACTACCCGCTTCTGCGACGACTATCGGAGGCTTAATGATAAGACCGTATCCGATGCCTACCCTATGCCCCGGATAGACGACAATAGATCTTTGTAAGGGGTATTGGCAGATTCCCCTAGCCAAAGTCGCCTTCCCTAAGTCGGCGTTTGTCACCCCGTTTGGCCTGTACCAGTTTAAAGTCATGCCATTCGGGATGAAAAACGCCCCGGCTACTTTTCAGAGGATGGTGGATCGGCTATTGGATGGGTTCCAGGAGTACGCTTGTGCCTATCTAGATGATATAGCTATCTTCAGCCACTCCTGGACGGAACACCTGACCCACATAGGAGCCGTACTAGACTGTATTAGGGAGGCAGGATTAACTCTGAAGCCCAGTAAGTGCCATATATGGATGGCAGAAGTCCAATACCTAGGACACCGGGTAGGGAGCGGCCAACAAAAACCCGAACTGGCTAAGGTAGAGGCTGTAGCCAAATGGCCAACCCCTCGTACCAAAACTCAAGTACTGGCATTCCTAGGGACCGCAGGATACTACTGTAAATTTGTACCCGCTACAGTACCCTGGCCAAACCTCACCGATTTGACCCACAAGAATCTCCCTAAGATAGTAGTCTGGACCCCAGAGTGTGAGCAGGCCTTCCAGCAACTGAAAACGGCTCTTGTAAATTCACCTGTACTTGCCGCGCCTGATCCAACAAAACGCTTTCTCGTCCATACAGATGCGTCTATGTTTGGATTGGGGGCAGTACTGAGCCAAGTCGGGGGAAAGATGGCGGCGAGCATCCAGTGGCGTACTTAAAGGGAGTCTTTCACCCCAAATGTGCACGCTCTCACACTAACACCATTGCGTCGATAACAGTCCCCACATTAAAATCCTACTTACCATAAGGTTGTCAGTTGCATAGTTTGTCTAAAAAACACTTTTATTGTATATGTAAATCAGGGTCTGAAGGAGCCCAGGGGCGGCGTTCCAACGGCCGGTGCCCAGGCCCTGTGCTGATTTCCATGTGCAACCCCTCCCCTTTCACCCATTTGGCCCGCCCTTTCTCTGGCTGACCTCCTTCTCTTCTTTTGAAATCCAGCGCCTGCGCCGATGACAGCCCTCTGATGCAGCGTCGTCTGGAGCATGACGTATGGGCCGGCGCATGCGCAATGTACTACCCATTACTGGCAGATGCCTCAGAGTATCCAGTGCGCATGCACCGGCCAGTACGTCACGCTCCAGCCGATGCTGCATCAGAGGGCTGTCATCGACGCAGGCGCTGCATTTCAGAAGAAGAGGAGGTAATCAACCAGAGAAAGGGCGGTCCAAATGGGTGAAAGGGGAGTTGTTGCACATAGAAATCAGCACGGGGCCTGGGCACCGGCCGTTGGAACGCCGCCCCTGGGCACCTTCAGACCCTGATTTACTTATACAATAAAAGTATTTTTTAGACGAACTATGCAACTGACAACCTTATGGTAAGTAGGATTTTAATGTCGGGACTGTTATCGACGCAATGGTGTTAGTGTGAGATAGTGCACATTTGGGGTGAAAGACTCCCTTTAAGCAGAAAACTTTTACCCCGGGAAGTAAGCTACGCCATCCATAGAAAAAGAATGCCTGGCCGTTGTGTGGGCCCTTAAAAAGCTGCAGCCCTACTTGTATGGGCAACCCTTTTCCTTACTCACAGATCACAACCCGTTGGTGTGGCTGAACAGGGTGTCAGGAGACAATGCCAGGCTGCTGCGCTGGAGCTTGGCGCTGCAGCCTTTTGACTTTTCTATCCAATACCGTACTGGAAGGCAAAATGGCAACGCCGACGGGTTATCCAGACAAACAGAACTTGAAAAGTGATCTGTGAGTACTCCTCCGGACATCCCCAAGCCGATCCGTTTAGATCAGACTGTGTATGCCGGCTTGGTTTTGGGGGAGCATTGTGGCAAACCTAGCCACTTCCAGAATGTCTTTGTATACATCCTGCTATTACTGTAATGTTATTACCTGTTGTAGCACATTGCTATTCCACTTTGTTAGGCTGTCTGTACGGCTCAGTTTTTGTACTGTTTACTATGGTAAATGCAGGGCTGTTCTGTGCCTCTTCCCCTCCCCCTTCTTTCTACCCCATTGTATGTAAATGAGGCTGTTGGGGGGTTTAGAGGTTTGTGTGCTATGCCTAGAAAATAAAGCTCAGTTGTCTCCCAGGCTATGTGTCGTCTAGTCCTTGGGAAAAAGGGATCCTTGTAACGCTACCTGGATTATTGTATGCTGTTCCGGTCTACCAGCGGAGATATTGTGGAGTATACCGCCTCTCCGGCTACCTGGATTATTGTATGCTTTTCCAGTCTACCAGCGGAGATATTGTGGACTATACCGCCTCTCCGCTACAATCTGTATGGACGGCCGTTTACCCTTATGACCGACCACAACCCCCTTGTGTGGTTAAACCGGGTAGCTGGTGACAACCCCAGGCTATTACGGTGGAGCTTAGCCCTTCAGACCTACAACTTCACAATGCAATACCGTCCGGGCAAACAAAACGGTAATGCGGACGGTCTGTCCCGACAGACCGAACTGGACTCTTGAAATAACTTTCTCGGCCATCCCCAAGCCAACCCGACAGGGTCTAGGCGGGTATGCCGACCTATGGACTTATAGGGGAGCAGTGTGAAGAAATCCCCCTTTTCCCTAAAGTGACCGGCAAAAACACCCAGACCGATCTGGGTGAAATTTGAATGTGTTGATCACCCAGTTCGGGGCTATCAGGGGACATATGATTTGTGGCGATACCTCATGTATAAAGGGGTGTTCCAGATATTGGGGAAAACTGTGACTTTTCTGCCTAGAGATAATCAAGTGGTTACTTTATCAGGCTTGGTTATCTCCAGGACTAGGAGAGGGAATTGTATGTTTATGCTGGAAGGGTTTTATGTTTCCATTGTACTTGATTGGCTGTACTGTGTCCCCCCCTGTGGGATGCCCCTTGCATGGGGACTTGCAAAAAAGCCTATGTGTGGCGTGTTCTTTTTGTACTCTTCTTCTTGACTTCGGCTAATGTTTGGAGATTCGCATGCTTTATTAAGGGAATCATCTTATAAAGTGATTGGCAGTTCGTATGGAATTCGTCTACGTCAACGGCCGAACGGAGCGCTATATTCACCAGGCTCGGGGGGATCGGGAGGAAACTACCGAATGTGGTTTAAATATACTCGGTTTCCTTACACTATAAATGGGGTGCAGTGTAATATACAGGACTATACATGGGGTGCAGTGTAATATACAGGACTATACATGGGGTGCAGTGTAATATACAGGACTTTACATGGTGTGCAGTGTAATATACAGGACTATACATGGGGTGCAGTGTAATATACAGGACTTTACATGGGGTGCAGTGTAATATACAGGACTATACATGGGGCGCAGTGCAATATACAGGACTATACATGGGGTGCAGTGCAATATACAGGACTATACATGGGGTGCAGTGTAATATACAGGACTTTACATGGGGTGCAGTGTAATATACAGGACTATACATGGGGCGCAGTGTAATATACAGGACTATACATGGGGCGCAGTGTAATATACAGGAGTATACATGGGGCGCAGTGCAATATACAGGACTATACATGGGGTGCAGTGCAATATACAGGACTATACATGGGCTGCAGTGTAATATACAGGACTATACATGGGCTGCAGTGTAATATACAGGACTATACATGGGCTGCAGTGTAATATACAGGACTATACATGGGGTGCAGTGTAATATACAGGACTATACATGGGATTGCAGTGTAATATACAGGATTATACATGGGATGCAGTGTAATATACAGGACTATACATGGGGTGCAGTGTAATATACAGGACTATACATGGGGTGCATTGTAATATACATGACAGGGGGATGGGCTACCCGTCGACCAACCCCCCAGCTAACCTCCGTACTTACCACGTCACCAACTTGAACCTTCCCCCGTCTAACTCTTACCCCTTCGCGCCAACTCATTTCCACCCTGCGCCCCCCACCTCCCCATTCCCACACCCAATAAAGACTCAGACACTGGGGTGGAATGAATCGGCCACAGCAGCCGTTCATTAACGTACAAACATAAAAACAGCATAAATAACCTTCTATAAATATATATATATATCCATAAATATATAAATAACAATATATATATAACAATATATAACAATATGACCATAACCGTAAACAACTGCAATACCAATATATATTAAGCCTCCCAACAAGGGGAGGTCCTTGAAGCCCCAAAACCCCGGAATTACCTCATCAGGACGCCATCTTGCCTCCAGCCGTTCCCGCCAGCTCGGAGGCACCCACTGATTGGCCCTGTTCAATTTCCGCACCACAGGGAGTCCAGCCCCAACCGCAGGGCCCTCCCCTAATCCTCCTCAACAAACATAACCGACTTCAAGGACCTCCCCCCGCCACCAACAGCCACGCTTGACCCCTCAAGTCTGGCCGTCCCTCCACACACCTAGGGCCGTCTCTATGCCCTCCTGAATCGCCAAACTCCACATGTCCAGTCCCAGGGCATTTAAATGGACACCATCGGAACGCCAAAATCCCCCCTCGCCCTTCTCAAGTTCCCTGTGCCTCACTTCCACAGCACCATTCCGGGCCATAAAACGGCCCATCGCCCGGTTCAACTTGACCCTCGCCCTATTCACCCCCACCAGCGATCGGGCCCCCCTCCAAACCTTCCGCGGAACAATGTCCGACCAAACCGTCACCAACTTAGGAAATAGCGCCCAGATTCGCAAAAGATCAAATTTCATGTCGCGCAACAACTCCCTCAATGGCCGTGACGCCAAGTCATTGCCGCCGACATGAAGCACCAGCACATCTGGCGCCCTATCTAATCTGACGAACCGATGGATCTCCGACATCACGCCCCCCCACACCATACCCTTGCGACCTAACCATCTCACCACCACGTCGTCCCTCCGAAAGCCAAGCTGCTGACCGTCCGGCCGAACCGCTGCCCTGACGGCTCCCCAAAAGACGTATGAATGCCCCAGGATCCAAACCAGGGCCGGCGTCGCACCTGCAACGAGAAGACAACAAGAAACAATACAACCGAACAACCAGCCAGAAGAACATCAACCCCGTCCCACGACTACAAACGCTGCAACCGGATATAGGACCTAAACCGCGCCGATTCCCAGCTCCCTATGCGCTTAATTGCCTCATCACTGACCCCCCACCTGGCCGCCTCAGTCGCCGCCCCAATGCGGAATGAATGGCTGGAGTACCCGGCCGCATCTAGCCCCAAATGGCGTAAACATTTCTCAAAAACCGCCGAGAACTGGAAACGGGAGAGGAACGAACCATCCCTATGCACTAACAACAGCCGAGCCCCAGTCGTGTCCAGCTCCTCGTAGTTCCTCAAGCACTGCACCGGACACATGGCACAATCCGGCACCTCAAACAGCACCACCCACTTCCCTTTTCCCTCCACATCCGTTTTTGACCTGCGAAGCAAAAACTTAACCCGGTCATCATATAGCTCCACATCCCCCCGAAGCAAACCTCCCAACCTCTTCGTTGACGGGCAAACCAACTCGCCCAAACGCAAGGCCCCAAAAATGCTAAGGAAAAAGCTAACCGGAACAGGCTCACCTCCCAAGCCGAACTACAAACAAGTTCTAACTGGCCCCCTAATTTAAGCAACAACTCAAAGGAAACCGGCCTCCTTGCATCCACGCTCGCCCCAAGGCGCCGCCACCCCTTCAATGCCCTCGACACCAAAAACGACTTTGTCACATCCTGCATTCGGCGCAGCTTGAACCCAAACGATAAACCAGCCATACAACCGTTAATCTTCGCCACCGACCACCCCTCCTCCCTACAGTAGCCCACAAAGAGCAACAACGGGACTTCCAAATCCTCGTCCCTGATTCCCAATTGGGCAGACCACCCCATCCACAATTCCCACGCATGCGTATAACGAGCCCACGTACCGGGCGCCAGGGAAGCCTGCACGAGTCCCGCTATCGTTCCTCCAAAAGATCCCACAGGCACTGCGGACAGTCGCTCCCAAACTCGTCCGCCTCCGGGGCCAACTGCCGGAACCGGTCCCACTGCGAACGAGAGAGGCGTCAGCGACCCGTTATCAACCCCTGGCACATGCACCGCCAGCACCCAAGCGTTAAGCGATAAGCACTCTAGCACCAATCGTTGTAACAGCCGCACCACCAAGGGTGAAGACGCAGATAGATTGTTAATCGCCTGTACCACCCCCAGATTGTCGCAGTGGAACCGAACTTTTTATCGCGGAAAGCCTCCCCCACAACACAACCGCTACTACAATGGGGAAAAGCTCCAACAAAGCCAAATTTCGCAGCCAACCCCGTTCCGCCCAGCTACCCGGCCACTGATCCGCACACCACCGCCCCCAGTACACCCCAAATCCACCCCCTGCTGCGTCAGAGAACAACTCACAATCAAATGCATTAACCACGTCCCCCATGAAAAGAGAGCGACCGTTGTAGCGTTCCAAAAAGGAGCACCACACTCGCAAGTCCGCTCTCAGTTCAGCCCCCAAACGGATGTAGTGACGCGGAGACACCACCCCCGCCGTCGCCCCTGCCAACCTCCTGCTGAAAATCCGGCCCATCGGCATAATCCGACAGGCGAAGTTGAGTTTCCCAGAAGCGACTGCAGGTCGCGCAGCTGAATCTTCTTGGCGCGTGCTGCCCGCGACACCTCCAGCCTCAAGTCCTCCAACTTGTCAGCAGGCAGCCTACACTCCATCCGGAGGGTATCGATAACGATCCCAAGGAAACTCAACTCTGTCACCGGCCCAACAGTTTTGTCCCCTGCCAGAGGTACCCCAAACCGTGTAAAGCGTTCTCAACGTGTGCAACAACAATGCGCACACGTTGGAGTCCGAGGGCCGATACATAGGAAGTCATCCAAGTAATGAATGACGGAGTCGCACCCCGACGGATCCCGCACCGCCCATTCCAAAAATGAGCTGAACGCTTCGAAATAGGCGCAAGACAGCGAGCAGCCCATGGGCAAGCACCTATCCACGAAAAACCCTCCCCCAAAAACACCCCAACAAATGAACACAATCCGGATGAACCGGCAGCAAACGAAAAGCCGCTTCTATGTCAGTCTTTGCCAAAAGGGCCCCAGGCCCAAACTTCCGGACCCATGCAACCGCCGCGTCAAACGAGGTGTAGACCACGGAACACAACGCCGGGTCGATACCGTCATTAACCGACGAACCTCGTGGGAAGGAAAGATGGTGAATAAGGCGAAACTTATTCGCCTCTTTCTTTGGGACCACCCCCAGAGGCGACACCCGCAAATTAACAAACGGAGGGTCAACAAACGGACCCGCCATCCGCCCCAGCCGCACTTCCTTATCCAGCTTGGCCGCCACTACCTCCGGATGCTCATTCGCCGATCTCAAGTTCTTTTTGCCCAACACCGCCCCATCCCCCAAGCGAAACGGAATCCTAAACCCCACCAAAAACCCTTCCCGCAACAACGCCGCCGCCTCCCTGTCCGGATACCCATCTAGGTACGGCTCCATCTTTTCCAGCCGAACCGGCGTCACTCCCTTTGGAACTAGCATCCCCACCTCTCTGCCTGGATCCCCTAAAACACGGGGCCGCCCCGTGGGAGCCCCCACAAACAGAGCACTCGTGCTTAAACTTGCACTTGGCTCCGAATTTGCAGGTCCCGTCGTTAAATGCGAAGAACAGTCCTTTCGCCGACGCCACCGCGATGTTTGTCCCGCCGCCACTCCCTGACTCACCTCTAACGGATTGCCCTGAGTCACCCCGAAAGGACTGTCCCGCCCTTCCAGGTGCCGTCACCTTCAACCACAAGGCAATATCCTTATGGTCCCATCTCATCTCCGGTCTTGCCGCTTTACGCTGACGGAATTGTTCGTCATACCGCAGCCATGTTACGCCCCCATACACCCGGTATGCCTCGCCAATGGCGTCCAGATAACAGAAAAGTGCTGAACAGCAGTCCGGCGTCTTTTCTCCTATGACACTTGCTAGAATAGCAAACGCCTGGAGCCAATTTTGAAATGTACGCGGAATTAAACGGTAACGCCGCTTTTCCTCCTCCTCTCTTTTCCCGTCGTCCTTCCGCGCTCGATCTAGATTAAATTTTTCCAGGGGCAACAGGGAGAATATCTCCACATATTCTCCCTTCCAAATCTTGTCCTTCACCTCCTGTTTTAAGTGCGCCCCCAGCGGACCCTCGAAACAGACATACACCTCCCCTTTAGCTTTATCATCTAAACGCACGGAGTCCTCTTCAGCTCCCCCCCCCACCTGCGTCTGCACTGACGCTACTGACAGCGCGTTCCCTCCACCACCACCACGTGCCGGACCCGAACCCCCAGACGCTCCCCACTCAACCCCCACGCGGACAACGGGGACCCTGTGTCACCTGTCCCACCACTCCATCCCACCACTAAGGCCGCTAACCCCCAGCAACTGCCCCAGCCCCGGCCTAACTCCCCCGGTGAGCCCCCCCCCCGCTGGCCGCCACTAGATGCGTTAAGGGACCCCATAGTGCCTCACCTGGCTGCCTGGGTGCTGTGGTCCCATCAGCCGACAATCCTGAATCCAGACGACCGGGTCTTTGCTCGGCAACTCCAGAACCGGATCCACTTCTCCCCGACGGCTGTTCCCTGGGAGGCTGGCCACCAGGAACGTCACGACCCTCGAACTCTTCATGCCGGGCAGTGTGGGCGGGGCTTCGTGCCGCACATGGGCTTGCGGCAGGCGTTGGGGGCCTGCTGCTTTCTCCAAGCACAGCTGCCCCGTGTCTCCCGTCAACCTGAACACGCGGGGGGACACCACCATCTTCCCCAGGCCGGGTGGTGTCCGCCGCTCCTGGTCCCGCTCCCACGCCGACCTCTGCAGTAGGAGAGGGTGACCGGGCCCGGCCACCCCCTGGGCTCCGCCTCCCGGCCGGATTCCTCCCACGCCGGGGAGACCGAGGTGCAGGCCTTCTACTGGCCACCCGGCGTGGAGGGTCCTCTGAAGGGCTCCTTGTGCGGTGCTGAGCCCGGGGGGGTGGGGGGGGGTGGGGGGAGGACTGAGGGCTGAAGCGCGCCGGCGGCCTGGACCGCCGCGGCCGGATAGCAGGTGGCTGAGGCGAAACGGGAGCCTCAGCCGCCCCCCCCTACCAGCTGCTGAAGCTGTTCCTGGACCCAGCCGGGTCCCCTAACCGACACTGCTTCCCGGATGCATCGGATGGCGTCCTCCAGATCCATCCTGCTGAGGTACCGTTTCTCTTTCAGGCTACCTAAAAATGGCGCCTGCCCACATAATCTCCTGCAATTTTAACCCCTCTGCTCCCGCCTACTCTCTCAAACCTACCAATCCCTATCTCCCAGCTACTCTCATCCCACCCCCCACCCAAAGGCCACCTATCCCACTCCATTTAGGGGTCTCCTTGAACCCACCCCCCGTCATGGTGCCCTCCCCCTATGTCTGCGCCTCGGTCCGGCCACTACTGGACTATACATGGGATGCAGTGTAATATACAGGACTATACATGGGGTGCAGTGTAATATACAGGACTATACATGGGGTGCACTGTAATATACAGGACTATACATGGGCTGTAGTGTAATATACAGGACTATACATGGGCTGTAGTGTAATATACAGGACTGTACATGGGGCTGCGGTGTAATATACAGGACAATACATGGGGTGAATTGTAATATACAGGACTATACATGGGATGCAGTGTAATATACAGGACTATACATGGGGTGCAGTGTAATATACAGGACTATACATGGGGTGCACTGTAATATACAGGACTATACATGGGCTGTAGTGTAATATACAGGACTATACATGGGCTGTAGTGTAATATACAGGACTGTACATGGGGCTGCGGTGTAATATACAGGACTATACATGGGGTGCAGTGTAATATAAAGGACTATACATGGGGTGAAATGTAATATACAGTATTATACATGGGGTGCAGTGTAATATACAGGACTATACATGGGGTGCAGTGTAATATACAGGATTATACATGGGTGTAAGAGGGTGCAAGGTACCGTGGTCGATGGCAGGTACGTGTCACCGAGGTTCCTGGCCTCGGTGAGGTAAGAGCCGGGTTTTCTTGGGTGTCAGCAGCAGCTAGTGCTGTTTGACACATTTGTATTTAGTTTGGCTGCAAAGCCAATCCGGGCCGGCTCTTACTGGGAGTAGGCAAAGAGTTGGGTGGGTGCCTACTCCCCACGGTCCAGGCCGGTTTTTCCCGGACCTTTAAAACACAGCCAGCACCAGCAGGTGTGTGTGTGATTGTCCTGGAGCTGCTGTTAGTGCTGTGGAGCTCACTGGGCTGGAAGCAAGAGCCCAGCAAGGAGGAGTGCAGACGGCCTGGAAGCCTGACGTCGATTGTCTTGCGGCTGGACTGACAGCTAGGTGTGAACCTGCACCTAAAACCTCCCAGGTGACTGGAACCTGTGTTGGACTGTTTTGTTTTGCCTCATGATTTCTGATATGTGTGAACTAACACCAAGAGACTGTTTTCCGTTTGTTTGATGCAAGTGTGAATTAAACACTGTTTGCTACACTTTCTGGACTCCGTTTTGCCTCTGTACTGCACCCGCACCGCTATCTACCAGAGCGACTCCCCACATGGGGTACAGTGTAATATACAGGATTATACATGGGGATACAGTGTAATATACAGGACTATATATGGGGTGCAGTGTAATATACAGGACTAAACATGGGGTGCAGTGTAATATACAGGACTATACATGGGCTGTAGTGTAATATACAGGACTGTACATGGGCTGCAGTGTAATATACAGGACTATACATGGGGTCAAATGTAATATACAGGACTATACATGGGGTGCAGTGTAATATACAGGACTATACATGGGGTGCAGTGTAATATACAGGACTATACATGGGGTGCCGTGTACTATAGAGGATTATACATGGGGTGCAGTGTAATATACAGGATTATACATGGGTGCATTGTAATATACAGTACTATACATGGGCTGCAGTGTAATATACAGGACTATACATGGGGTACAGTGTAATATACAGGATTATACATGGGGTG